>CAICTM010001714.1:0-23906 GCA_903772945.1 Seminavis robusta
TATTGGACGAGAACGAATTGCTCTAAGGTACCCTCTCAATAGGGTTCTCTCACTTTTCTTATCGTGATAATGCTAGTAAACGTTGCATGTTTCACGCTTTTAAGATAACACCCCGTGGGACATCCTTAATCATACCTGCACCAAAAGTAGATAGATGATGGTAGATGGATCTGGGTGCGCTGAGTTTCCGAGTTTATTGCGACTGCTTATACCAATGCATTGAAAAGTGAGCAGCAGTTCTTCCGAATGTGATTGACATCAATACTGGCACATTACAGCCAGCAATGATATCAAACTTGCTGGTCATGTGTAGATTGATGGTCCCTTTAAACTCTGGGTCAATGATTTCACCTTCAATGGTATCAGTTTGACAAGCTGTTGGAGATTCATGCAAGACTTGTCGCATATAATCATTTTGCATAATGATAATTGCACACTCTGGTCGGAGATCAGTGTGGATGATAAATGATCCCCCACGACAAGAATCTTTCTGGAACTGCAAAAGAGCTGGCCAGCTTGACTGAATACCATCGGACCAGTTTGTTTCACAATCTTTTTCCGCAGATAGTTGACCAAATCAGTGTTGTTGAATGTTGGATCAAGTTTGGTGATTGGTTCCAGGTTAGTACCTACATGACCATACTTCAATTTGGAAGCTCCAATAGTTGGGTGCATTGTGACAATTTCAGTCAACTTCTTCATAGCTGCCGGAGTGGGTTTCTTAGTAACTGGTTTCAGATGTTGATGTGTTCCGAAATGCTGAACAACTACCGCACCTGATTTGGGGTAATGTGTGGCATGTACCCTGCATGGCTGGCCGGTATGCTTGCCTGAACCTCCAGTGCAGGGAATCCACTATAACAACTCTTTGGGGTGCTTGGGACAGGTATACTTTGGAAGCTTTGGCAACTCATCTGCTTTCTTGGTCTCGGGATTAATTGGCCTAGCAACAAAAGAGCAAGACTTGCACTTAGCCAAACCCATGCACTTTCGGATAACCCGACGTCCTCCATTCATGATAGTGTAGGCATTGATTGTCTGGAATGCCCAACCAAGCTGAAAATCATCAGTTCCAACTGAGTAGCAAACGTCTCCCTGAGGCCACTGCATATCAATGTTTGTTGGTGTACTAGTCAACCCTTTTGTAGGAGAAGCATTAGCTGATGATGACTGCTCTGAAGCATAAGCTTCCGGGCTACTAGAACGGGGGCGGGCTGTGGTTGGATGGGCACTTGCATAGAAAGGGGACTGCTTATGCATTGTCTTGTTGGGAGGATTGGGGGTGTTGTTGAATAAAGTACTTGGATGGGTATCATTCTGGCAGGCATCAAACCGGGGTTCAAAGCCATAAGAGTACCAAGAGACATGAATTCCAAAAGTTGCTGAAACAAAGCTTGGTAAAGACCAGCAAGGTTGTTGGGAATATCAATAGTTGGATTGATTGATGGATTAGGAGATTCATCAACCGCTTCAGTGCTTTGGCCAAAGACAGCAGCATCTCTGGGAGTTCCTTCAGGAGAAACAGATTCACTTGGATTTTTTTCATTGGCAAGAGGGGAGAAATAGTCACCAAAAATGGCAGCAAAATCATCACCATAAGAGTCAGCCTCATGGCTAAGATTTCCAATGTTCATCTTCATGGTTGCAACTGAAAAGAGAAAAGGTAGATACTTGAATTGGGGCAGAGAACTTCAGAATATATTCCAAAATCCTGGTATATTGTTGGATATCAAACAGTGATTCTGGGGATTAAGTTTGACTTTTTGTGAGCCCCTTTCGCCCCATGTCTTGGTGTGTTGACCCCTGGTGATGCCATGGACAAGGGAGCAGAGTTTGGTGGGTTTAGAATGGGTCCATGGGTGTCATCGTGGCTCCTAGAAGGAGAGCTCTAAATGTTGATGGATTTTGACTTCTTTAGCTGCTACTAAAGATAATGGAAAACTAGCAAGGCAGGAGAAGCCACCGGTGACTGTCATGTGTTCTTAGAGGGTTATACCAACAGTATCTGATCTTTCCTGGGGATGGAAGTGCAATACACGGCTCTTAGCCTTATTCGCGACTCGATCCTAGATAGGGTTTGAGTTCGACTCATGACTGAGTCTCTCGTGAATAGTCATTGAGACAGGGTTCTCATGACCGCTAGCTAGTCATACTAGGTTGATGATGAAACATCGCGCTAGATATTTAGCTGGCGTGGAGAGATTCCACGCTACTAGATAAATGCTAGACGAATCTTCCACGCGTTCCGTTTTTGGATCGTGGAACGAGCAGGATTACTACCACAACCTACTCTATCACACTTTACAGTCTCCCGCGGGAGTTCAGATCTACGATCCCTTGATTGTGATCTCTCTCGTTGATTAGTTTTCATAGCTTTCTAATCCTCTCATAACTTTCATTCTCTCAAACTCAAAACACTCGAAAGATCTTTACACTAGCTTTTAGCGTAGTGCAGAAGTGGCCATGCAAATAGCATCATCATCACCATGTTGGTCTGGTTTGCATGATGATGGCTGCTGATTTTTCAACAAAAAATGAAGAACGTGCCAAGCTATCCTGGGGCAGCCACGGGAAAAAGGTAACTGGGAGAGAACTGGCACGATCCAATAATTAACATTACTGGCACGGTCATATCCATAATACCGGGACGGTACTGAAGAATTTGAAGGATTTAACACCTTCAACTCAACTTCAACTCACTGGATGTGGATGCACTGAGAAAATGCACTTTTTTCCGCTGACTCCAGAACAACACATCAAAGAAGGCGTACAGGAGATGTCACCACCATCCCCTCCTCAAAGAAAGCACCTTCCCGTACCCAGGAAAAATTGCTCTCCAAAAGACTGGCTAGTCCCATTGAAAACATGATCGAGGCACGGAGACACCAAAGACAGCATAGAATGATACCGTTTGCCACCATCATGCCAGTGCTTTTGGGTCTCATTGGATATTTCCTCATCCCAAGTGGTGTGCAAGCATTCACTACAAGAAGAGAGCCACGTCTATCAATCAACATGGTCCTTCAATCAACAAAATTCACAAACCTCCAATCAAGCCCGCCACAAGTTGATCGCGGTTCTTGCACCGCCAAGCCAAACCACAGTATCCTGCTTATCGGCCACCAATAAGATTAAGGATGTCACTCACCCTTCCACCACAAACAGCACTGAAACTCAGAGCAACCAAAAATCATCAGAGAATGAACAAAGAGTGTCACATTTGGAAAATGACTCCAATCTCAGTTCACTGACAGTCAACAATCCTACTTGGGATCAGAATATTGTGGCAATGCTGGAATACAAAGAGATGCATGGCACAGTCAACATACCGACACAGTCAAAAGAATATCCAAACCTAGCATTTTGGATTCAATGTCTGTGGGCACAAAGGGGAAGGTTGACACAGGAACAGATCACTCAGATGGACGAGATTGGATTCTTGTGGACGGATGCCAAAATGGACAAGCATGAGAGGCGGTGGATGGCAATGTTTGAGGCACTGAAGGAATACAAGGAAACTCGTGGACATTGCAGAGTACCTTCCAAAGACGGCAAACTAGGTGGATGGTTCAAAAGACAACGCCGTCTGTACACTACTGGCAATCTCAGAAGAGACAGACAGGAAATGCTAGAATCCGTTGGTTTAGTCCAAAGGATAATCCAGAGCAGAAAGCACTGTGGGATTCTCAATTTTCTGCACTTTCTAAGTTCAAGGATGAACATGGCCATACACGTGTCCCATGTCAAGGATATCCGGAAAACAGAGAACTTGGCATTTTGGTCTTCAATCAGCGGAATCGAAACAAAGATGGCACCTTGCGAATTGACGGGAAAGAAAAACTTGACAAAATTGGATTCACATGGGACTTTGATGAGATTTATGAAAAATCTTGGCTGGAAAGCTATGAGGAGCTGAAGCACTGTTACGCCAAGAAGCTTGCTATGGGAAAGCAAATTTGTTGGTGGGCAAAAAACCAGAGGAAACTCTTTTCAAAGGGTTCACTTGAACCAGAGAGGAAAGCATTGCTGGATGAAATTGGCTTTGAATGGTGGGAATAACGGATGTCCAAGTCTTCTGGTACTTTAATAGTTTTGCTGGAGAATAGAAATCCAAGACTGCTAGTATCGGCTTGACATTACAGCAGTGCTAGAAGCTTCTCTACGGTAGCTAGTTAGTAGGAATTGCCGGAACGGCGCCCGGCACCTCAAAATTGCTCGACAGCACAATAGAAACCTATTTATGGCGGTGAAACTTGACAATAGCAATTGGCATCCAAAGTAGGATTGTCCTTTGGATCCAAGGCGTCCAGGGATGGCATGTTGCCTACTAGAGCACGAATGGTAATAGTTTCGACCCCTCGAAGCTCGAGTTGAGGGAGGGTATCACGGATTATCTCGTCGAGAAAAGCACGCCGTAACGGACAAGTCGTGGGCCGAATGGCAAGCAACTCGCTGGCTTCATTGTTTTGTCATTACCTGGTACTGTACTGCTTCGCCGTTTGCAAGAAAACCCGAGATCGACTTGGGTCATGTCTTCGACGAATGGTATCATACATCGTACCTGACTAGGGGAAAGCTCTCAGCCATTCTATTGAGTACCAACCAATTGAAGCAATGCAGCTTGTACGACAATGGGCTCGTTTGAAAATGCGTCGAACTGTTGCATTTCGCAGGAGGTTTCATGGCACCTGCGCGACTCCAAGACCAGCCATGCTATTGAAGCCATTTAGCCATTCTGATCAACGTGAAGCCAACGATTTTCCCATCGATCGGCAGATTTATTCTGCATGGCATCTGCTCACCTTCAGGTCCTTGTCCACATCAGGGAACCAGGATAAGAACCACAAGAAGTGGATGGAGAGGTTCCAAGAACTGCAGGAATACAAGGCAATTCATGGAAACTGTAGAGTACCCACCTTGTTTGGCTGTCTTGGTACCTGGGTAAAAACACAGCGCGGGTTGCACACTACTGGAAATCTCATGAAAGATAAACAAGAAATGCTAGAATCTATTGGATTTGAGTGGAGGCTAAGGAAGTTTGTTGAGTTGAAGACTCAACACAATGAAGACATGTGGAATTCACAATATGATGCGCTTGTGAAGTACAAGGAAATGCATGGTGACACTCTTGTGCCTCGATATTATCCAGGAAACAAAGAACTTGGTATTTGGGTGAATAACCAAAGGAGGAATATGAAAAATGGCACCTTTCGGGCACGACCTGACCGCAAAGCAAAGCTTGAGGATCTTGGTTTTGTATGGGACCCACAAGAACACTTTTGGGATGCCCAATACAATGCACTTGTCAAGTACAAGGAAGAGCATGGTGACACACTTGTGCCAAAAGATTATCCAGAAAACAAAGAACTTGGGTTGTGGGTAACCACCCAAAGGGCAAGTCTGAAAAATGGCACCTTACGGGCACGACCTGACCGCAAAGCAAAGCTTGAGGAGCTTGGTTTTATCTGGGACCCTCACGAACACTTTTGGGAAGCTCAATATGATGCACTTGTCAAGTGCAAGGAAAAGCATGGTGACACTCGTGTGCCTCGAGATGATCCAGAAAACAAGGAACTTGGTTTTTGGGTGAATGAGCAAAGGCGACAGAAGAAAAATGGCACCTTACAAGCTCGCCGCAAAGCAAAGTTGCACGATCTTGGTTTTGTATGGGACTTTGATGACATCAACGAAGAAGCTTGGCTGGAGAGCTTTGAGCAGCTCAAGTGGTGCTATGCCAACCCTGGTGTCGTTTTTGATTCTGCTCTTCGAGCATGGACAATACTTCAATGCAGACTGCATGCAAAGGGTTCACTTGCACCTCATAGGAAAGCACTGCTGGATGAAATTGGTTTTGAATGGTAGAATGCAAAGAACTCAGGGAGCAAACACAACTGTCTTCGAAATGAAGTTGTGGTTGCAGTACCGGTATGTGTGCGGCTGCGCTAGCATTGTCAGTTGCGTTGCGCTTGCTGCCTGTTCCCGTTCGATTTCTGCCTGCTAGCGGTAGCATACCACTCCCATAGTCGCACGTACTAGTACGTCCAGATCATGTTTGTCTTCGCTGGCAATCAAGACTTTAAAAAGTATTAATAGAAAAATGGTTATGTGTATCAAAAACGAGTATGAAAGAGAGGATAGCTATATGCAAGTAAAAAGGTTGTAGATAGAGCACGCAGGCAGACAGTCGAGGGTACGGTACAGTACAGTGTACTCCGCGCCGCTTCCTCACACCGTCGACGACTGTCGTCTCCGTTGCAGATATCGTTTGGTCTTGCGTCCCGCCGACTGCGCCACGTCTTCCAGTGCTTGCATGGGCAGAAGGAACCGTGTGAGTTCTCGCTTCATCTTGTCGCTGTTGGCTCTCTTTTGCGCCTTTTTCAGGTCGTCCTCGGAGTGTCCAAAGGCATTCTGTAGGATTGCCATGCGATGATAGTAACTCAATCCCATTTGCTTCAACTGTCTTCGTTCCCCTCGGTTTTCTTCGTAGTCGTCGACACTGACCGGACACAACTCTTCAAACTTCCAGTCGAGACAAATGGGTGGCCCGTAACTGACGGACGGGTTATCTCCAATGGTCTGATCGTACGATCGAACGCATACGTGGAGAAAGCTCACACTGCTACCGGAGCCGCGCTTGGGAGCTTGCTCTTGATCTTCATTGCTTAGGTAAGTGGGCAACGTCTGCGCCCGTTGGAGCTTGGCCATGTCGGGCTTCGGCAGTTGCTTCCAGGATCCTCGCTTCTCTTTGACCGGGATAACTTCTTGTAGACTGGCCAATTTGATGGAGGAGCGCATCTTGCGGAACTTGGTGGGAGTGATAACTGGTTCTTCCTCTTCCTCTTCCAACAACAGTGCGAGTCCGTCGTCTTGTTCTTCACTGTGACTTCCAAAGCTCGTGACACTGTCGGAAGCACTGTCCTCGGGGGCGGTCGTTTCCGTCCGGCACGTTAGATTATCGACGTCCACTACCGACGCAAACTTGCCTCCGCCGGCGATGTAGTCGTCTACATCAATCCCGCTGGAGTCACTTTCATCGTCACTACTCGACATTTCGAGCTTGGAAATGACACCGGCCCAATCATCGGTATCGGTATCAGCGGTGGATGTTACCACCAAGGGCTTGCTATTCGAAGGGGTAGTGGCGGCGATCATTGCTGAATGGATAAGATTGGGTAAAATAATGAGGGTAGCTTTTGTGTGTAGCTTTTGTGTGATGTCGTACTCTCTGCCTCGTGTTTGTGTGGGAAGGAGAGGATGAGAAGATCACAGAGAGGATACCGTGGGGATGTGCTTGTACTGTGTTCGACCTAGCTAGTCTAACAAGCAAAATATGAAGAGTCAATGTGCCGGATAAAACCTCTATCTTCGAGAAGTCGCAGTCGACAAAGGTGAGAAGGAAACGACGCCAAAGACCAAGGAGCTGTGCTAATAAAGTGCCAACAATCGGAATAACAATCGGAAGATGGAAGATGTTACCCATTGTGGGCCTCTGCTGCTGCTGGGCTGAGAAGAGGCCGATCTTGTTCCCAAATTCGAACGACGTGGTGGTGTTCGTTTTGGTAGCGAGCAAAAGCAAAAATTGAGAACAATCGTCATCTCAGATCTTTTTGGAATGCGATCTCTAAATGCCTCACAAAAACTACAGGAACTTTGGAGCATCAGCAAGTAAGAGGTATCCATATGATAGCTGTATCCAAAGCACACCACTGGGGCTCTCAAAAGCTGAAATCTTGGCTGATAATATTATCTATTAAGAGCTAGATCCGACTGCTTGTCAAGCCGGAAACATCTGACTACGGGTCCATTGCTTGGCTGCAAATGACCGCCAAGAGGCAGCAGTGCAAGTACATGTACTGTACGTTTGTTCTCATTTTCCCTTGGCCCTTGGCAACTCCAACAAAAGATTGTCTGATTCCTAGATCAATTGATCCAGCGGCAGTTTCAGTCTGATGAGACGAGCGACGAAAATAACTATCCTTGGATAGCTGGCTGGCCTACGGTGGGTTCTTTGCTGGTTCTTAAACCCAGCATGTACGGTACCTAACGCAGCTAGCTAGCAAGCTGTTGGCTGGGTATCTTCTTGTGTTCTTACTTGGAAACTGCAGCAACAAGGGTGTCATTAGCAGTACTCTGATCCTCAGGGTTGGAAAGAGAAGTTGCAAACTATACTGCATACATGTACATGCATGTAGTATAATAAAAGATAGCTGGCAGCGGTGGGTTTGGGGAGACTTTTACTCCTGGCTTGGGGTACCGGTATCTTTTGACGATCTGACAATTGATGCCCAATTCGTATCTGACATAAAAGCCTGGTTGAAGTGCAAATGCCGATGTACTTTCGGCAGAAGTTTGAAAGGTTCATACAAATTTCGGAGGAAGTTACAGTCAACGCTCGCTTATATCTATAATCTTGTATTTATTCGCTCTATAATATTTAAGAATACTCCAGTTCCCACATTTTTAACTCTAACCCTATTTTAGTACTAGAGCACGTACAATTCTACGGGAATAGTTAGGGTTAAGGATAAAATCAATATTTATTCTCGCTGTTATATTTACTGAATTCCTGAATCCCCCCCAGTATATATATCTGAATGTTGACTGTAAGTGCCTCTTTCGAAACATCGGTACTATGACGGCTCTTGGTGACACAAACGCCAACGTCGCCTTCTCTACAAAGGGTGAGACATTGTATCTAACTAACCACGAAAGCCACTAAATCATGGAGGCACCATAGCAACCAAAAAGCTGGTTTTGGCGAGGAGTCTGCGAAAAAGCAAATGGATGCGTGGCTTCCTGTGACGGGTGGTACAGCAGGTGGTACAGCTAGCAAGGGCACTGTGGCGCAGACGAGCTCACAGACGGCACAGTCTCGTACGTAGAGGATGGAACCGCAACGTTTTTTAGCGTAGCGTTTTTAGCGTTTTAGCGTAGCGTTTTATACGCTACGCTAGCCCCAAGCGTTTGCGTTTTTTAGCGTGTTTGTGTAGTAGTGTATAAAAAACAGCGTTTTTAGCGTTTTATAGCGTTTTATAGCGTTTTATCTCTGTTTTTAACGTTTTTCAATGAAGATGCCACTTACAACCTTGTATAACTTACTTCACCAACTCTTTATACATATATGAACTTTCTGGATGGTGGTACTGGTGCCGGTGCGTGTTGGTATGGTTCTATAGCACTGATTGCACTCTATTGTAGTGCACCAATACTGTAAAAAACGCTAACAGAAATGCTAACAAAAACGCTGATAAAACGCTAACAAAAACGCTGAGCTCATAGTAATAAAAAACGCTAAAAAACGCATAATAACAAACGCTAACGGGACCTGTTAGCGTTTAAACGCTACGCTTGACGCTAGCGTTTGCGGTTCCATCCTCTACTCGTACGAGCTCTCGTACGTTAGTGCTGCTGTGCTGCTGAGAATTTTGGCCAGAATTTGCTCCAGCGCATCCAGAGAATAAGCCAGAGTCATTTAGTGCGGTCAGATTGATAAAATATATGACCTTTTGTGTACCGTATTCTGTTTTAGTATAGAAAATTCCAACTGATCGGTGGTACTTCCTGAGACTGCGTCTTGTAAGAACCCCTAGCCCTTCTGCTATTAATAGTACAGGCAATTCTAAAGTGATGGCTTCTTTTTCTAGGGAAACAAAAAGGATTAACCAATGACCCACCAAAGAATGCAAAGAATGTCACGCTTGTACCCTTTTCAACCTCACAATTTCTCATCCAAGCTGTTGGCACGTTGGCACATTGGCACACTTTCATATCTCTTTGATGAAGAAGTGAAACACCGGGGTTCTCGAAGTGGGCATCAGCAATCAGCAATGTGGAGTTCTAACGCGGGATAGCTGCTGCCGACCCTCCATCCACCGATTGGATATTGCGGGGTAGGGGCGGGCTTAGGGTTAGCGGGGTTGAGAAGCTGGTTGAGAGAAAACCGTTGTGGGATCGTGGAGTTCGTATTATTTTATTAAATTTTGCTGTTTCGAGCAGAAGTAACTTTCCAGATGTACCAGCTACATTTATGTCATGCCGTCTTGTATCTTGCTGCTTGTGGCTACCATAGATTTGCGGACTATAGCTATTGCCAGTATTCTGTACTAATACTTGCTTGCTTTGGTTTCTTTGGTTTCTTTGGTTAGAAAAGACTTCTATAAAGAGTGCTTGGCTGCAAGTGCACTTGCTTGTTTCGGAGTCACCATGCATGCGAGTGTCACCATGCCTGCAAGGCAACCATCATGATGTTGCTTGCTTGGCAGTAACTGGAAGACCTCACCGGTTGGCTGATGGATTGAAATATTTAATATTACAGTATTTCCTTCACCCGCCCTGGCTGGTGTTTGTTTGGCTGCACTTCTACCGTACAGCCAGACCAAGCAAGCGAAGGAGGGAGCTCATGAAACTGGAGGACATCGAGTGTGACCCACTGATTGCTTCTTTTCTCATCGTCCGATACCTCCTCCTCCAGTAAGCAGCCAATCAAACAGACATCTTCCCGAGAACATACACGTACACCTCCTCGGTCGGTGTCACCGTCTCGATGATGCTAGATTTCTTGTGCTTTATTAAAAGGGCAGAGTGCCGTGTCCTTTTCTTCAACAGAATACGGAGCAAAAAGTCTCCACTGCTGCAGAAGCTTGCACATTTGGCACCACCTACATACTGCAACTCTGGCAGTTGTCAACACAACTGTCTGTGACGCTGAGGCCCTTTGAACAAGCAACTCGACCTTTTAAACATGTAGCAACAAGAGAGGTCGTATTGGCTTCCTTTACCAGCATCTCACTCGAAATTACTTTTGTAGCTAGCTAGAAGTATGACGTCGTGGTGTTGTCGTCAAGGGCCAAGTGCTTCCTCTTCTCCATCGCTCGCCTCGAAGAGGGCCAGTGGCAATCTTGGTCTTGATCCGAGAGCCTGAACGCCAGCCAGTCACATTTATAAAGGTCGCTGTATGTATTCGAAGTATTAATAATCGAATTGAATTAATTAGTATGGTACCGGTACGACCTGAGAATTCGACTATTCGACATTTCGCGCGAGCTGCGCGTGCGTTCAAAGCTTGACAGAGGGCACGCCACCATTGCCATCATGGCCCACACAAAAGAAAAGCGGCAGCTACCACTCGACCATCCAACCAAAAGGACGAAACTCAGACAGTAGTGCCAAGATCATAGTAGAGATAAACAATGAGGTATAGTTGTTGTCATTGTTGGCAATGATAGATCCTCTGTTGATGCACTGCTGTTGCTCATGACAGTCTTCCTTTATCTCTACATGTAGACCCCGAAGAGGCCGCGTGGACGGCATCATGATCTTCAACGGCATGGTAGCAGTAGCCGTGGGCGCCATATCGGGACGATATATTTTTAAACAACCGTTAGAAGATTACTGGAAACAAAAGGCAGCCGAACAAGCAGCTTCATCATCTGCCAGCAGTAGTCAAACGCAACAAAAATCATCGCCTCCATCCAAAACCTAACTAAATAAATCATAGAAAGCGATGTAGAAGTAAATTATTGTTTCTAGTATTTTCCTTTTATATAATCTAGACTATGAGAAACGGTACAGTTCCATGCATTTTTAGATAGCTAGCAACTCTACGTGTGTCTGATTATTGCTTTTGCTGTTGTTGTTGACACGCTTGCAGAGTATTCCGTAGCAACATGGCAATGGTCATGGGTCCCACTCCACCGGGAACAGGAGTAATTCGGGAACAGACCTTTCTGGCTTCGGCATAGTCGACATCTCCCACGAGTTTGTACGCTTTACCTCCTGGTTTTTTCGGTGGGATATCTACAGCATTGATCCCCACATCCACCACCACGGCTCCCTTTTTGAGCCATTCTTTTTGGACCATGTGGGCACGACCGACGGCTGCAATGACAATATCGCCTTGTCGTACGACTGCATCGATATGTTGAGTTTTGGAATGCACCATGGTAACAGTGGCATCGGCTTGCAAGAGCAATCGACTGAGCGGTAATCCGACCAAATGAGAGCGTCCCAACACAACCGCATGTTTTCCCGCCACGTCAATGCCACTGCGTTGCAACAACTCCATACAACCGAGGGGTGTACAGGGAATGGGAAAGAAATCGTCTTGTTGTTGATTCGTCCATAATTTGGCGACATTGACGGGATGCAATCCATCGACGTCCTTGTCGGGATGGACGGCCTGTAAAATGGCATCTTGATCCCACTCCGCTGGAAGTGGCAATTGAATCAAAATGCCGTGAACGGTAGGATCTTGGTTCAATTCCAGAACTTTCTCGAGGACTTCTTGTTCATGAGAAATGTCTTCTGGATAGCTGAATTGAAAACTGGCAATTCCCACTTGGTCGCACGCTTTGGTTTTCATATTGACGTAGGTTTGAGAATCGCGACGGGATCCCACCAGCATGACGGCCAATCCAGGTGGGTGATGATTATGATTATGATTGTTGTCGTTGTTTTGCATCATCATGTCTTCTACTTGTTCCTTTATCTCTTGACGAATGGTGGCGGCAATTTTCTTGCCGTTAATGTCTTGCGCATAATATTCTTCTTCAATAGTAGTTGATGGTCCATCATTGGTTGTGCTGCTGACACTGTCATTGGCATTAATATTATTATTATCACTATCTGTGGCTACCATGTGCCGACATAATGATGGCAGTGTTGGTTGGAAGTGGTGGCATGGTCGTCGATGGACAATGCTAACAGGACTGGTAAATGCCGTTGCTCCATTTGGAATCGAGAATAGCAGAACCAGACTTCCCAAGAATAATCTAGAGCAGCCTGAGCAGACGTTTGATAGAGCTGATATTGTCATGGTCTAACCATTCGATTTGTTAGTTAGTTCAACACACACAATCATTGAAGGGAACAACACCCATGGAGACCATGGAGACTGAATGGGATCTGACAAGAAAGGCCATCATGCGAGACTTGCAGCCAAAAAAGACTGACGTCAGTGATGATTGTCGAATCCCGCGCCCTCATCTTTTTCTCACACACTTCCAAGCATCCGATGAGTTCACGACGACCTTGGAGCAAGTCTCTGATCTCCACTGTTTCATACAACACAATCCCAAATAGTAAACTATTTTCGAAGGTTGCAATTAAAATGATGAAACCACTACGATCACTTGCCACTTTCCTTGCGCTGCTCTCTGTAGACGCGCTGGTATCTCAGCCAGCCTCCACAATAACAACAACAACTAGAGTATCACTACAAGACTTGCTGTCCACCTGTATCGTGGCGTGTCAATGCGGTTGTGACGAAATTCGTGCCGTTCAACAGGCACGACAAGCCAACGACGGACAATTGGAACAACAAGTGCAATTCAAGGATGTCACGGACCCCAAGTCGGCACTCACCGAAGCCGATCAACGAGCGCAACAGGCCATTGTCTCTGTCTTACAACAACAACAACCATGGGGACCCGCATTGACCATTGTAGGAGAAGAAGATGAAGAAAATGATACTAGTAAAACAAGCAATGAAGAAATGCTATCTCCGAAACAACAAAGACCACAACCATCCATAGATCTTTCTGCTGGAGAACATTTTAGTCAGGACAAGGACATGCAAGTCGACTTGGCCGATGTCACTGTCTTTGTCGATCCCGTCGATGGGACTCGAGAATTCGTCGAGGGACGACTCCACAACTGCCAGGCATTGGTGGGAATTGCACTAAAGGGACAAGCCATTGCGGGGGTTATTGGGATTCCATTTCCGACCAATGACTTGTCATCACCAGCTACCATTGTCTATGGACAAGTCGGAGCAGGTTATGGTGTCATTGGAGCAGCAGCAGAACTGCCAGAATCCAAAGCAAACAGCAATCATCCACAAAAACGTCCCATCATGGCGTCGGGCGATTCCACCATTGCCGTCATGACAGCTGCAAAGAACATTATCGAAACACAACTGGGTGGCACCAATGTGCTCTACGGAGGAGCCGGCAACAAAATTCTCGCCACGGCATTGGGCCATGTCGATTGCGTCGTGCAACACAAATTTGGCGGGCCCTGGGATACATGTGCGCCACAAGCCATCTGCCACAGTATGGGGGGAACCATGACCGACATGGCTGGGGATCCCATTCGTATACACGAAGCAGATGCTTCACCAAAGTGGAATCGAATGGGATTTGTCGCCACCTATGCAAATTCGTGTGTTGGGCACGAAGAACTGATACAATCCTTGCAACAAGCCGATGAGGTACAATCCTATCTGGCAGAAGGAAGAGCCATGATTGCAAACAACAAGTAATAGCTTATCATGCTAGCTAGCAAGTATCGGTACGAGTAGCTAGCGTAGAAGCTCAGGACAGTCAACTACAGTCCTTTTTTTAAGATCCCCTTCCTCATCCAATTCAGTACACACCATCCCCACATAGTACTTCACCTGGGTATCTTCGATAAATCTTCAAAGCTGAGATTGGCAGTATGACAGAACTGACATTCCTACGGTTGTTTGACTGGAATCTTCACGGAACTATACCAAGCCAATACGCAACTCAGTCTCAGGAACTGTGCCGTCCGCCTTGTTGGATTTGACCAGTTAGTGTGATGAATGTTCTGCTATGCCACACACTTTTCTTAACTCACGCGTACAGTATCACTATTCCTGTCTTTGCCTTCACGCACGATTGAAATCTGCGTGAAACTAGCCGTTAGTTTCACGCAGCATCCTTTAAATAACAGTTCTCCTCTGACCATGAAGCTCTTTTTCCGCACGCCTGCTTTTGTTGCATGGAAGCCAGACAACAGACAACAGACAACAGAGCAAATCCATGGGGACGGCAAGCATCGTGGAACCGGCTACATGTACCACCATCCAGGAAAGCAATGGAGTAATTATTCACTAAAAGGAGCTAGGAAGGACCACAAGTAAAGGGAATTCGAACGAGCAGATCCTCTGTACTGAAAGAGATTCGATGCTGTAATCATGCCTTACGTCGAAGAGCTTTCTCCTGAAAACCTGGCGGTTGTCCAGGAATTCTTCGATGCCATGAAGGGTGAGGTTTGTCCGTCGGTGCAGCAAGTAAGCAACTGGCTAGAGCGGTTTCCAGGTCTGGCAAGCGAAATAGATCGCGAGACATTGCACTACTACGACGACGAGGACGACGAACCTGATTTCTATAGAAGTCCTGTTCCTCTCCATGCTATCATCAAGAAGTTTGCCACCAGCGTCCCCCTGGCGATAATCAAGAAGCTGGTTGAGGCCTGGCCTGAAGCAGTTGCCCATAAGGATGAATACGCAGATACACCTCTTCACTTGGCTTGCTGGCACAACGCACCGTTGGCCATTGTTCAGTATCTTGCCGAACTGAATCCAAAGGCAATCTCCAAAGCAAGGGGACTCTACACTCCCGTTCATTGTTTACTCAAGCGACGCGGAAGGTTGGACGTGCTGGAATATCTTTGCAAAACATGGACTGATGAGGCATTTTGCTCCCTCTACAGAAACCGTTCCAAAGAGAATATCTTGCGGACAGTTTTGGAGTGGGATATCTCCATATTTGAGGGCGACAGTACGCCGCCAGTTCAATACCTCCAGACTTTAGTGCGGTGTAACCCCGACCTCTTGACTGTTTTAGATATGGACGGTAGCACCGGTGATCCTTCTTCGCACCTACAGAAGGTTGTGTGGTTTTTGCCGAAAGAGGACAACGACGGAAAGTGGATCCGAATCCTTCGTTGGCTACTAACCGTGGAACCGGATGCAATCCGTCGACCCGCCCATAATCCTGGAATGACTCACGAAGATGGGCAGCCTGTTGACGGAGATCTACCCCTTTATACTTTCATGCGCCGGATATCTACGAGAGGCTTGTCAGACTTTTATTTGGAAGTGTTACAAATCTTGGTTGATGCCTGGCCCGAGGCGAGGACGAGGAAGTCTCCCTCTGGCTATCTCCCTTTGGATTGCGCTACCAAGATTCCACGGGAGACTATTCTCCCAGTTCTGGTGGAGAATCCACAGGAGGCCATGCAATACTACTTCAAACACGGTGGGCGCAAAATTGAAACAGTGGACTGGCTTTTACATCGGAATCTAGGAGCCCTTGCAGAATCCGATGGGGATGGAAACCTTCCTCTCCATTGCGCCGTCCTATCCGCCGGTACACCACGAATCGTCTTGAACTTGATGCAGGCATTTCCTCTCGCCGTGTGTATGCGCAATCGACGCGGCAAGTTGCCTCTCCACATTGCTGCACAGCACTCCAGGGATCCTCAGGTGGTAGAATTACTTGCGCGTGTCGCCCCTCTACTCATCGGAGAGAAGGACGGGGAAGGGTGGCTCCCATTTCAGTTGGCGGCTCAAAATTGTTCTAGAGCCACCTCAGTCGGGTTTCGACGCGTTGCTTTTTTGTGTCCTGGCCTGGAGATGACGTACCACTTGCTGAGAAAGTCACCGGACACCCTACAAAGTCAAGGGGACGATGATGAGTGAGGGATGTGGTTCTCGGTGTGGAAATATGCTAGGAGGGAACTTTTCGGTTTAAGTAGTGCTTGCTGCTCAGTACCGTATGGTACTCAGTACGGTACGGTATGCATAGTCGCCTTGGCGAAAATGCCGCGGGCAGCAAGAGGTGAGGTACATGTATCAGGGTCTTTTCGGGACGCTCATGGGATGGCTCCCCTGATAGCGGACTGTACGAGTTGGAACCAAAAACCTTTAATAATCTAATCTTATCTCTAATAACGAGACTGTGATTCAACTCCCGTGGCAACACGGTCGTCCCGAGCGCCGGAGACAGCCAGGGAGCCCTTGCCGGTACTATTCGGTGCGCACCCAGTATCGTTGCGTGGTCGATGTTTGTTGGTCCCACAGGCTTTGTAGCGGAAGACTCATCCGTGTGCCGAGCGACACCAAGAGTGCTCCAGCTAGCTAGTGCCATGGTAGTCGTACTGTACCAGTAAAGTTCCTTGTTCTGCCAAACCCAACGTTAAAACGGATGTTTTTCGTGTTCTGCTTCTAATTGGTGCGGCCAAAACCTCCACTTTACTCTAGCTATCATAGTACGACTGTATTGCTTTCACTCGAGCTGATGCTTTTGTGACACTTCCGAGAAATGTGCTCAACCTGATGACTTTATGTCCGTCTAATTGTTACAGCACTTGTTGCCTTATAGTGATCGACCGTTGGTGCAGCTTGAATCGTGGGCCTTTCATGTGTGGTGTTTGAGAAGTATTAGTGGCGCACCTAGCTAGCTAAGGGTGATGATGCCATGAGAGCACGTACCTGACCATGCCACTTCTTCACACATATGATTTTTCGAGCTTGAATTCATTCTAGTTTGATTCGGAGCACCATGATAGCAAGTCCAGTACATGCATCATCACTCATTCTGTTGGCTTGCCACTTGCTGGTGTTGGTGGTAAGCCCAGTCTCTGCGGCCAGGTATGGGAACAGCACAGCGTACTACTCCCGCCATGACAACAACACAGCCTACTGGAACGTCACTAGGAACAAGCACAGCGGGAAGCACTACTTGAATGTCACTCGCAACAAGTACATCCGACGAGCTACCGAGGATTCCGAGGGCGGCGACGTTGGTGAGAGTTGCAACGAAAACAGCAAACCGTGCGCGGAAGGCCTTACCTGCAGTCGAACTCCCTTTATGGGAATTTTCAATCCTCGTCACATTTGTCTTCCCTTGGAATGCATCGGAGCTGCCGTGAAGACCTTTAATGATGTCGTCAATATCACCGACTACGAAGAAATGATCTTTGATGTCGCCGGGGTAACAAAAGAAGAGTTCTTTCTAGGCAAACAAGGAAAAGATGCGATTGGCACAGGGCCATTGGCCGCGTATCATGTCGCCCAGGCCATGCCAGAGAATCCAGCTTTTCTCAAGGTCATACAAGCACTTCAGAACAATCCCGTTCCAACTTACCAATGGAAGGCCTATCAGGGTGCGCTTTCGGATTGTGATCCTGAAGGCAAGCTTAGCAACGATCCGGACCCCACCTGCAACGGTTGTGGTCCGTCGGAAAGAGGAACTCTTGGCTCTATTGGGATTCGCTTTGACATTGGAGCTGCCATTGGTGGTGCAGTCGAGTTCTTTTGGACTTTCGAAGGTGATCCGGGTTTCTTTATCAGGGCAGGTGGCGGTCTCTTTTTAGGAGCGGACGTGGGCTTTGCCGGAACACTCGGTGTGGTCTTCACCAAAAATACCGCAGATCTGATTCAAAGGACCATTTGGATTGACATCCGGGCCCCGGCTCCCGTTATCCACGGAGGTGTATCGCTTGCGGCATTCGGCCTGCGCCCTGTGTGGGGACTGAGTTTTGTCATTGGTATCGGTGCAGGTGTCCACGTTGGAAGTTTGCTGTATGGCCAGACCTGGGGCTTCGCAGGCAATGGCACCGTATTTTCTTAGACTCTGGAAAAGGGAGCCCCAGAACGCGAAAATGTCACGTCGAGTGAGAGAGTCTGGCCTTGATTCCCCGGAGGATGGAGAAGCCAAGCCACCTGTCTACATCTAATTTAATATTGTAGCCATAGTGAAAGGATCAATCAATGCATTTGGACAGGCTCATTAACAGTCGCTAGTGCTAACGCACGCTCGCTAGCGCTGATGCTGCCAAGTTCAGTAGGTCCCGTTCGCAGCCAGCACCTGTGGCTTCCGACTTGCCTTATGCACAGTACCACATTAATTCCAAAGTCTGTGTTGTTAATGAGCTGTAAGAGAGGCATTAGCACCATAGACTGGCCATAGATTGCAGGCCCTGAAAGTGCAATTCCGCTAGCTAGCCAAATTGTCGATCTACCGAACCTTGAACCACAAGTAGACCACTTTGATCTGCTAGTTCAATTCTGGCAAGGACCACAGTCGCAGCCACACAGGGAAGTTCCATGACAGACTGTTGTGCTGCTTTTCACTAGCAAGTCTTTACATAGATTGCCATAGCATTTCATTTCCTGTTGGGTTAACTTGTTACACAGTTCTTCAGGGATGCTGCCTGACAGGGACGTATTTTTGAGTACCAAGCTGGTCAACTTCTCCAGCATAAGTATTTCTGTAGGGAGGGTGCCCGAAAGGTTGGTATTCTGAAATTCTAGTTTCCTGAGACCAGACAGTTCGCCCACTTCTGTAGGAACAGTGCCCGAGATCAAGTTGTCGTTGATGAGTAATGCCTGCAGGTTTGTAAGTATGGAAAAGTGATCAGGTGGTAGTGTGCCCTGCAACTGGTTGAAGCCAAGATTCAATTCAAGCAGATCTAAAGAAAAAGCAGAAATGCTTAAGACAAAGAAAGCATGAATGGATAAAGAATGGAAAACCAGCGGGGCAGTTTCAATACTCACTGGTCAACTCAAATATGGCCAGTGGCATAGTTCCAGAGATTGAGTTGCCATGCAAATCCAGAGAACGCTGAAGGCAGGCGGTGTTGGAAGGCCACAAAGAAGAAAACATCAAACGTTCTATTGCAAAACAACAGTACCAGTACTCACTAACTCAGACAAGAACCCTAGCTCTTTGGGTAAAGTTCCATCTACTTTCCAGTCATTCAAAATTAGGAACCCAAGGTCTCTCAGAGTGCCAATTTTGGCTATGAAAGAGAATGAACCAACCAAGTGTCAGAAGTCGAAATGTATTTGCACTTACTATGCCCTAGTGCCACACCAGCATTCTTACATGGAAATGACATTACTGTCCCAGCCCTTCGGCTGGATAGCATCAGGAAATGAAGTGGTAGTGAGTTGCTGATTGCTTCTTGAAGGAGAGTTTCAGTGTCAAGTCCACCGCACTCCAGTATTGTAAGAGCCATTAGGCCTGGCAATTGGTATACCTCACCAGGCACTGAACCTTGGTTAAAAGAAAGTGTGAGTGTGCATTTTTTGTCTGTTGGATGCAAATGTGGCCAAAAGATGTGGACCCACCAGTTAGATCTAATCTCTGCAAAGTCAGTTCCGATAGATTGCTGACTAGTCCAATCTGGGAAGGCATTCGCCCAGAAAGGTGGGTATCAGAGATTTGGAGAGAATCAAGACTTTGTAGCAGACCAAGCTCTGTTGGAAAGGAGCCGACAATATTTGTCCCACTCAAAAGTAATCGAGTCAATTTTGTCAGCAGTCCGACCTCAGTTGGGATTCTTCCTGTCACTTCCATTTGTCGAAACAACGAGAAAGACTCGAGACTGTTCCCGAGCAAAAATACCTCTAGAGGAATTGTTCCCTCCAGGTTGTTGGTCATCTCAAATGACAATGATGTGACTTCTCCCTTCTCATTGCAGATCCGTTCTGGAGCGCTACTTAGAAAAACGTAGAGTTGTTCCCAGTCACATTCATTGGTCTCCCAGTCGAGCCATCCACGATGGTTCACCCAATGGTCTCCTCTTGTAGAATAGTAGAATGTGGCCAGAGCAAACCTTTGTGTCAGTCTCCAAAGTGGAAGATCCTGAAGTATGGAAGTTTTATTGTTGACGTTTTGGATCAGCCATTGATATGCCTTGGACTGAGGAGACTGTGCTCGTTCCATAGTTGATAGGGTATAGTCTGGTAGATTGAGTGATTCCAAAAAGGTGGTTGGTGCCATTGTTGGCATTGTTGCCAATCGTGGAGTGCTTGGAGACATTTCAATCACAGCTGGCTGACTGGAGTTGCTGCTGGTGTGTCCTCCATTAGACACTGCCAAAATTATCAGGAGTGTTACCATGACTGCCAAGAGGACAACATTGACTTCCATCGAAAGGACCCGAAGTAACCTTTGCCTCCAGTACGTCTTTGATCTCTGATTGGGTAGTATTCTTGGCTCTGTACCAGTACTGTCACTCTCCAGCAGGTGAGTTTCTTGATTATCGTTTTCCACAAAGGCTTCCTCAATGACATTTTCCTGTAGATTGCTTGCTGCATTGTCTCCATCATGATGGATGCCAAAAGAATTTGTATTTCCCGAAAAGCCCCCATAAACATGCTGGGCCCCAGGGACGCTTGTCGGTGCCGGTACTGTCGTTGTTGGGAGCGGTGGTGGGAGAGATATAACATCGTCAAATATCAGAGGCAGCAGATTCAAGGGGTACGGGTGTGTGGTGTGTTTTCTTGTTCCGGTTTGGGAATCAGGATGTCTGGTGGGGTCCTGGAGTTGTCTGCTACATGTATTTCCACCAACTCAACACCAGTGGTATCCGTTCCATCAATCTCTTGGTTGTTCATTTCCTCACTAGAGCACCCAACTTGGTTCTGTTGGCAGTGTCAGAGGCATAATCAATACTGTAATACAACGTCTTTCTGTTTTCGTTCTTCTCCAACCTCTCTAGCTCTAGCTGCCAGCTACATGTAATAGCTGCCGATATAGTTTATGACTCAACAATTTGTCACTACTCGACCTCGCCTCGTCGGTGTCACTGTAGATGACATTGTGTGGTCAGTTTGAGCTGGCTGGGTGGCAACGTTTTCAATGTCCCTCCCGCCGTTGACACACAACCTTGCTGGCTAGACTAATCACCAATGAGAAGAAGTCCATGCCAATGACGTGACGTAACATGGAAAGGCCCAAAAGATTTGCAAAAGATCGTTCATGCAATAATATTGCTATTTTAACGAATGCGGAAGCGAGGATCCTTTGATAGACGGATTGTCACCGTTGTGGTCGTTGCTGTTGCCTAGCTAGCAAGCTTCCTGCCCATTGTTTCGGCTAGCCAGCCCTTTGCCATTCAAAGCGTACGGTCCGGTACGACCTTGATTTGCGCCAAGCAAGAGAACGATCTGATCTGGCGAAGCAACTCCAAGTCTTTGCGCTGTGTTGATTGAGCAACACCACTTTCGGTTGTCTGACTTACTAGTACGGTCCTGGAATAGTCTCAAGTTTGTACTGTAACATACATACATACATCCACCATGCCTCTCCACGGCGCCGAGATTGAATCTGAAAAGCAGGCGTTGCCGCCCACGAGCCACAAGTCTTATAAGGTTCTGATAATCTCGAATCTCTTTTTTGTGTTGGCGTCGACCTTTTACCTTGCCGCTGCCGCCTATGATGTCCAAGAGAACAAGACTGCCACTGCTACTTCTACAGTAACAAACCTGACTCCCTCTGTGGTTCTCCAAATACTGGGAGGTCTGGCATTCGTCGTTGTGGGTCTACTGGATCTGTACAATACCCAAAAGAAGGTCCACTTTTTCTTGACACTGGCAGGACTGTTTGCCGCGCTACGAGGGTTCTACCTAAAGAGCAATTACCAGCTCTCGTCCGTCTTCAACATGCTCTCGGCCCACTTGTTTCTCCTCGAATCGCTCGACTGGATCTACTCCCATTTTGTCAAACTAAAGTTGGATGACAATGACAGTCGCAAATCGTCACTGTTGGTGGCCGAAGCCGGTGACGCGTTCTTCTTTTTGGGGGCCCTTATGGATTGTATCTTTTCCTGGATTGACATTTTCAAAGCGCCACCTCCACCGGGATCCGCACAAGGACTGGCATCGGCATCGGGCGATGTCGTGTCGGGTATTCTGTGGCTGCTCGCAGCGCTCATTTCCACAGTATTGGCGTGTCGATTGGGAAAACAAGGTTTTGCGGGAGCTAGTGGCGAAGGCGCTTCCATGACGGCGGCTTCGGGGAGTATGGCGTAGCTGCTAGCCAGTCAAAAGTACGATATAGTATGTTTACAACGGAAGGAGGAAGACAACCATCTTCACCAAAACTACAATCTATCTGACGTGATTCCAGTATGGTAGGCTCGATCGACTCATTCATTCATGGAGGAGGAACAAACCTGGTTCATACGGCACGGCACTCCCAAATAATGAAATCAACAACAAACATTAGACGCATCAGCCATCCTATTTTAGACTTGGGTTTGGATTTGCTACAGTACGACGGGAACTATTTACGTACAAAATTTATTTGTTGAACACAACATAGTGTGGTTCTCCAATGGAAGTGGCTTGCGTCATGGCTTGTCGTACCGTAGCACATCAGCCACTGTTTCCGTTCCGAGGCAGGTTGGTTCTTTTCCTGTGTGTCGTCGTCATCCATTCCGTCTTGTCATTCGTCGCCCTAGCTAGCTACCGTAGTAGTTTAGTGTGCGTTGCTCCCTACCGTACGGATACAATGCTAGCTAGCTACCGTAGATACTTCTTCGTACTGTACCCCAGACTCCATCCCGTACACCACATTCTTCCTTTCTCTCTCAAACACTCTCAATGGTACGTATGGCCCATTGGTTCACGGTCACTTTTCATACGTTGTTCGGCAACTAGCTAATTCGTCCATTTTGGACTTTACTCATTGCAGGCAAAGCGTCTCCTCCAATTCGTGTGTTTGTGTCAAAGCAGCCATGTGTCAAAAGGAAGGCTTTTGGTCAAGCTAAATAATGCCAGTAACAGACAACGGGGAACAAAACCACGACCTGCTGATTTGTTTGAGTGTGCGGAGTGCCTCTCTGAAGTTGTGTCGTCGCCCACGACGGTCACTTCAGAACATGCCACAATGCACCAAAATGGGAGGCAGGTCAGGATTCTTGTGGCACTTGCTGCTTGCTTGTCATCACTTAGTTAGTTGCTTGTGGAACGGTTCATGCCACCACGTGCGGTAGCTACAATAGCATTAGGCTACCAAACCGAGAGGAGTGGCAGAGCCGGCCATCGTCGAGAGGAAGAGATGGGGTGGAGGGTGCATCCAGGAAGTACAGTGCACAACAGGAGAGCCAGAAGCCAGTGTTGCACACACCAATAATGCAACGGCGGCAGTGGTTTACGCCTCCAGAAACATTCCACGCCCTGAACACCAAAAGCCATAGCACCGTGTTGTCCGATCGTCTAACCCTAGCTCTTTAGAAGTAAGCTCCGGCAGCTCCACACACGACGCGGATCGAGAACTAATACCACTGCTGGCATGCATCCGATGTGCTGATAGAGACAACCACATCCTAAAGCAGTAATATAGTGTAATCTACTAGTAGTACTT
>CAICTM010001715.1:0-23890 GCA_903772945.1 Seminavis robusta
GATGTTGTAGGTCACTGAAAGTAGCTCTCGAGTAGCCCACAAGATATCGATTCAAGAACTTATCGCGTGAAGATCTCACAGTCTACCTGTATGGACGAAACGTGTGCCCGAGATACAGGTAGGCCAACAACAAACTCTTCACAGTGCCAAAAAACCTTGACCAGTACCACCGGTACCGACTTTTAAACTTGTAGTCGGCCAGCTATCTTGCTAGCTAGACACTTGTACACCGTAGGGGGGAAACGGCTGACTTGGATGCTGCTATGCTTGAAGAGTTACATGTAAGGTTGTACAGTGTGTAGCTCGCTAGCTAAAATGGCTAGCTAGGCCTGAGAGAAGCAAGGTTTCGTCCATCAATGCTCCTGATGTCTCGCTGTGGATATTCAGCCAGACGGCTGAACTGGTCCGGCGATTACGTGGAGGACCGTGGGCTGCGGTTATATCAACGCGTACGCTAGCTGTAGGAACACAAGTTGACGCCTTCCTTCCTCGGTTTGCATATATTCCCCCAATCGATGTGGACCAGCCAGGATAGACTCCTCGCCACTCTATCTATTCATTTCTGTACTAGCTAGCCACGGTACATCCGTTAGGAAGGAAAGGGCTGACTGATGCATTCTTCCTGCCTTGGTTCACTTGCTTCTGAGCCACAAGGGATGCATGCAGATCCTGCTCCCAAAATGGCCCGGAAATTCTAGCAAAAGATGCCCTAATAGCTGCCCTTTTAGTTCAACTGGTGCTGGAGCTAGCAGTTGTTATAAATCCAGTGCTGGGGCCAACCATCCATTGAAGTGATTGCTGCAGTGCTGGGGCCAAGTGTTATCCTGGCTGCTCTAGTGGTTGGTGGCTATCCTGCCAACGAAAACGGAGGTTCAGCTGGGCTGATAGGCAACCGCCAGTAAAAAACAAAATGAGACCGGCGAGCATCTGTTCCAGCCATGTCGTCCAGTCGGGAAAGTCATTTTTCTTCCGCCGAGCCTTGTGGCGTTCTTGCCTCATTGTTACCCTCGACGCTCCCCGAGTCAAAGGTCATGAAACCATCAACGAAGAAACACGCTACCTTTCTCATCCGGTGGTGAACCCAATGCTTCTCGCATCACAGTGTCCTACTTACCCACCCGCACTGGGTACCTCAGTCGTTGCTAGCTTGAGAAGTAAGATTTCCATGGGAGATCAGCCAACCACGTTCTCATCGTGGATTCTGAAATGCAGCTAACTATTTACTCTCTTCAAGTTGTCGTCTGCGTTTGTTGGCACGAACCTGCTCGGTGATTTCTTCAATATTGGACACAATCCGCGGCTCTACGGTTTCACCCAAGGCAATCTTGATCATATCCTCCAACGCTTCGTAGTTACCCAACAAGTCGCAATGTTCACTCGATTCGGGTCCTTGTCGCATTGGATCGTCCACCTGGAACGATCCTCTATGTTCGTACTCTCGAGTAACGATTCTGGAATTACCAGGATTCAGAGGGTTCGCCTCTGCCTCTTTTGACACTTGTTTCCAACCCTCGGCACACATGTACCCCAAGGATACCAACGGCACAGTGCCATCTCCAATGGCGGTTCGAACACTCCACATGAGACTTTCGGAAGGATCGTCCTTGATGGTATCATTCATGACAAAGGGCACATCTTCGCCATCAACAAACTCTTGTCGTCGATAATGAAAGATTCGTTCCGTGGGTAGTCCTACACCATACATGCAATACACATTGAGGGATGGTGCAAAGGGTAATCCGCTCTTGGTTGGATCATTCCAATCGCCAAGACTTTCTGTGGTCAACGACTCGGGACCATGATGCCCTTGTTTCCATTCGGACAGGTATTCCATGACGTCCTTGAAAGACCACGTTGCTTTGGCCGCAAATTTGTTTACGAGTGGACTCTCATATTGTGGTACCTCCGTGTCGGTGAATGTCAAAAAGGGAGTAAGGGTGGGTTCCCCAGCAGATTGTTTGTCCACACAGTGATTTCCGCGTAGGACCTTGTTGGGTCCACAATTGACATCGGCGGCAACGCCCCAAATGTCGTCTCCACCCTAAGATAGAAAGAAAGGAAAGCAGTATACGAAATTAGACGAAGAACATGTCCATGCCATTCGTACGCCCGGCTCATCCAATTGCCATTCGTACGTTCCTTGGGTGTCATGCCCCAAAGAGAGGACCACGAACTCCACAATTCGTGACGTCGTTGTCGTCCAAAAATACCTTCAATGAGGGACCCAACGGGATTGAGCATATTGGTATCTTTCATTTCTCCCGACAACAACGCCGATGCTGCCTTGGGGATCCCCAACAAGGGCCCCGCCAGGTCCACGTAGGCATGAATATATCGTTCGACCCAATCATCGCCACCTCCACCACCCCCTTCTTCCTTTGGTTTTCCGACCCAAACCAAAAAGAAAAAGACTTTGGGGGCTCCCATGGAATGTCCCATAATGACGGCCTTTTTCCCGGAGAAATCCACAAAAGATTCAATTTTGGTTTTGAGTTTGGAAAAGTGTCCATCTCGCTGTTGCATCAATGGGTAGGACAATCGCCAATCGTACGATACCATATCCATATTGGATCCATCGTAGCCCACGGCGGCCAAATTGCGAATGACCCGATCCCAGACCCAAAAGGCCGACGTCCAAAAATCGGCCGATTCGAATCCTTGCGACGGTCGCAATCGAATGCCATCGGGATCGAGACCGGTAATCGGATCGAGACTCAAGTGTTGTTTCCAACATTCGGAATCTTGCGCAAATGATCGAAACGTTTCGAGAGATCCCCAGATTTTGCGTCGAAAGAATGCGACGGCACAGTCGTGACCTTCCCACAATTCCAAGCCCGACGTGACAAATCCCGGGACCATGAATACCGGATGTCTCGCGATGGTAGTGTCAACTCGTTCCAGTGCCATGCGATGGCCAATGATGGCGCTGGATTTTGAGGAGGATTCAGATGCCGTTCGAATGGATGTTTGAATGTTGTTCCAGGTTTCTCGAAATCGTGTAGTGTTAATACCAGGGTCATCGAGTAATTCGAGAATGTTTCCAAAATAGTGCTGATAATTGCCCAGTACGACTTGTTGCGCCTGCGCGACGGTAGTCGATGCCGTCGTACTAATGAGCTCCATCTGTTCCGGGGAAATATTTCGAGACGATTGGTACACCACAGCCGCCAACACGGCCAACACGGCCACCAAGATACCACCGTACACTGCCATATTGGACTGCTTACCACTGCTGCTACTACTAGTATCGGTAGTACTTGCAGAAGAAGCGCTCTTCTGTTCTTCTTTCTTCATGTTGCTGCCGCTATCTGCGGTACCATCGTCAGCAGCAGCAGCCGTGCTGGACGCAGTCTTCTTCTTGTCCTTCTTCTTGTCCTTCGCCATGACCTCTTGCTCGAATGTGCTGATCGGTTGGAAATCTTTTGGCAGCAAATCTTTTGGTTGCAAATCTTTTGGTTCAGAAAAAGTGCACTGTTCTTCCTATTTACCGTATAGTAGCCCAAGGGAAGTCCTTCTAACTGGCGCCTACGGTACCATCATCTGTCATGTTGCAGTTGTGGCTGAAAAGATTTTATTTTATTCCGGTCTGTCAGTCTCCTTTGGTTCTGCTCCCTTGTTCGGTTTCTCTTCTTTGGTAGTCTACAGTACGATCTCGACATGTTGTTGTTTGACACCGCTGACGTCAGATGGTTGATTCGTGGATACAAACAATACCTGCAAGGCTGTGAAGGTGGTGCAGCTCCACATTGGATTTTCCACCTGATGACACCTCTTATCTTTACTGTGACACTGGCATCTGTCTTTCTCTTCACATGCATGGTGTTCATTGCTTTTGATTACGCTGTACTTTGTTGAACATCGACAAAAGGCTGTCATGAAGTCTGCTCAACAGTCTGGCAAACTGGTGTCTAGTCTCTTTCCGGAAGATGTCCGAAAGCAACTCTATCAGGAAGAGGAAGCCAAAGTCAGATCAAAGGAGAATGAAAAGGGGTGGCTTATTAGATCCAGCACCGCTGGAGGACATTATGATTCTGGTGGAGCAGAAGGTCTGACTGCCAAACAGGCCATTGCCCACTACTATGATGATACCACAATCTTCTTTATGGATTTGGCAGTTGAGTCTAAAAAATAGTGTTCCAAGAGTAGGCACTTCGTTTGGCGTGATGATTTGGTCATGATTGTTGGATTGTACAGAGAGCTCATACAATTGCTTTCTCTTCCACTTCTAGGTTTCACAAAGTGGAGCTCCACTCGAACACATGTGGAAGTCTTTGAACTTTTGGAGGCACTCTATGGGCAGTTCGACAGGATTGCGGACAAGCTTAATGTGTTTAAAGGTACAACATTGGCCGCCAGAATGTGTTCTCCTCGGGATTCTATCTAACTTCACTTCATTCTATTTCCTCTCCCAGTCGAAACCATTGGGGATTGCAGGTGCACATATAGTTTGTGTCATCATCCTTCTTTTGCATCTGACACAAATCCTTTTCTCACTATCCCTCTGCAGTCGCTGTCACTGGGCTTCCAGAAGCACAGCCGGAACATGCCCTGATCATGACCAAGTTTGCTCAAACCTGCATGCGGAAGTTTCACCCTGTTCTTGTATCTTTGTCCCCTACTCTGGGGGATGATACCCTAAATGTCCAGATGAGGGTTGGCATGCATTCAGGACCTGTGACAGGAGGTTTGTTGCGTGGCAAGAAGGCCAGGTTCCAGCTCTTTGGTGACAGCGTCAACACAGCGTCTCAAATGGAAAGGTATGTCAAATTCTCTGGTGTATCATTTTCCACTGTTGCTGAGAAGCAACGAGCTAACTACATACATGGCTCTCTCTGCATTGAAAACAGCAATGGTCAGCCCGGAAGGATCCACGCCTCGGCAACGACTGCCACTGAACTCCAAAAGCTTGGCAAGGCAGAATGGCTGACTTTGCGAGAAGACAAGATCACTGCCAAGGGGAAAGGTCTCATGACAACGTATTGGGTGAACCCCGGGGGATCAGCGATGACGACGACGAAACTGTGAGTGTTGTTTCAACCCGTAGTTCGACTTCCCAGATGGGAGATTTCCCATTGAGTGAGTCCTTTGACCTGGAGTCGGGGGCTGCACCTTCGGCTGACAATCTTGAAGAGCTGCATTCCATTGATGTCTAGCTAGATAGGTTGACTCAAGCTCCTCCAACTGTGCTGGGACAACCGCTAGTCGTGGCGATCTTCCGTTTTTGTTGTTGGCAGGTCCAGGATGACAGTTGAACTACCTGGTAAAGATAACTTTTCACATATATAATACATACATGATCGTTTCACATGAGGCTTGCTAGCTAGCTATCATTGGAGAGTTGTGAGGGCATCCGGACCACACGCACCTCGCCTACCACAGCCAGTGATTTACAGTTGGAGCGGTACAAGAGTGCACATTACTCGCGCTGAGTAATTCCTGACACCGTCCCAAGCAGCGCGTTGGTCTGGCTCCTGGTCATTCAGCGCATTGTATTCCGTGAAGGGTTTTTGACTCTTGGGCATGACCGCATCACGACGTGCTTCTTGCGTCGGGCCATGACCATGGAGCATGGATGGTTGCATGGGACTACGGGAGCAGTACGACTATTTATTTTTGTCTCTGAAACGATGTCCCGGTCGCATTGAAGGTTAAGCAGAATTTTGCTCTACCAGTTCCTCGACATGAATACGGCACGAGCTAGATGCCAAATGGACAGCGTCGGCAAACCTTGTAGGGAACTCTCCAAACTGTTCTAACACGCACAGCTTTTTAGAACCTCAGGGTGTCGATCAATCTGGTGTACGGTAGGATTCGAATCCGAAGGGTACCGCCCTTTCACCACTCTCGTGCATTCGGTTGTGCATTCAGGATGGCCATACACAGCCCCCGCTCCTATACTTGAATTGGCATGATTTGGAGGTGGGATTGCATCGAAATCCATTGCGACGGGAAGACTCAGGCTGATTCCTTGGCCATCCGAGACAAAGCAAAGGTTCGCAGCATTGGCGCAGTCATTCATGTTGTCACAGTAGATGTCTCGAATGGGAATGTCGATGTTAGCCCGGTTCAAGATGACATGGTTGTGGACTGACTCCTTGGTCAACCCCTGTTGAAGTGTTCGCTGGTCTCAATTGTGAGGATGCTCTCTGCATTTACATCAATAGAATGATACGTCAAATCTCCGAAAATTGCATCATGTTCCCGAGCCGGTGACGATCTCTTTCTAAAGCAATGTCAAACTCGACACTGTGACACTGCAGTTGATTAGCCAAGCAGTTCCACCCCAAACGTGTTCGTAATCTTGACTTTGGTTAATAAAAACTGAGCCAATCTGATGCTCGTGCATCAAAAGTATGACCCGTGCTGCTGAGTGCTTCCTCAATGAGTCGAGTCGAGTCGAGTCAACGGTCAACGACGAAGGCACCGAGGTAGACGCTGTTTTCATAGTATCCAGCCAGCAGCTATACGGTAGCTACGGTGGGCCCACCAGCCACCAGCTCATGCGCAGGATTTGGCGTTGTCATTTTGCTTGGGTTTGGACGCAGCATGCAGGTGGGGCTTTCGCATGGGGTCGCATAATATGCATAATACGGTAGTACAGCACCATCAGCAGCCCAAAACAGAAAAAGGCACGACCAAGCATATTTTTCTATCTAGCTAGACTAGCTCACTAGCTGTGTCCACAATTCCCGCCCTGTTTTGTTGGAGAGTTGCTTCTTGGAGATGGCTGGTCTTGCTTCACGAGCCGTCTGCTGCGGCGGCTGGGCTGGTATTGACGCTGTCTCCAAGTGGGGTTCTGTCTGCGAGCTTACTGACTTGTTGCTTGCGACGTGAAAGAAGATTTATGAGGTGTTCTGCTCTGTACGGTATAGATCCGATAGGTAAGCCCGCATCATAATAATAGAGCGAAGCAAAGCTCAAGTTCCACCATGCCCGTAGCCTACAGCAAGGACGTGAAAGCTGTCCGGAAACTTCTGGATGGGAGGAGGACCTTTCTCCAAAACCGTTGTTGAATGATTCGATTCAAGCAATCCTTGGACTAACTAACTACCGGTGGTAACTGCACTCGTGGCTGGCTGAACAGCAAGCAGGAAGGCCAGCTGCATCCAACGATCACCCCATCATGTCATGGCCCGTAACCCCCCATGGAACAGCTAGCTACCGTACTACTACAACAATGATACTATATTTTGTCGTGTGAGTGCAACGGTATGCATTGGTGGCGCTTGCTCATCGGGGCCTTCTTCTAACGGTAGCAAAGTGTCAACGGTTGTACGGTTCCATCTAGCTAGCTAGCTTTTGCATTCATTCATTCAGCTTGCGCTGCGCCACCAAGCAAGCATGAAAGCTTGAATTGGGTACTATTCAATAGTAGTATCATAGGTTCTGACAAGCCCAACAACCTATCATACTAGCTAGCTAGCTCGATGGATAACAACCAGCAATGTTTACTTCTGCTCTGATGAGCTTCTGGCTGGTGACATCTTTCTCTCATGCATGTGGACAGCCCTATCAAAGCGGCACGAAGCGATGAAAATGAACGAAAATGTGAGTGGGTGCAGCTCCTAAAGTTGGGCCGTCTTCGAAAGTCCCAAAGATACTTAAGAGCCAGATTTGCAGTCCTGCCAAAACAGGGAGAGGGTTATCTTGGAATGCCTCCACTCCATTCTCAACCGACGCGGATGACTTTTTCTCTTGTCCAAAATAACCATTATTTGCCCATGGCGAAAGAAAGACCCACGACGTTCACAACATCAATAAAACAAACACAATACAGTAAAACAAACACAATCAGTCATATCATCAGCATGATAAAAAGTCGCAGAAGCCGTCGTGGGAATGCTAGCAGTAGTAGCAACAGCATGGATGGTGGTTGGAACAAGCCAAGCCTGTTTATGGGAATGATGATTGGCATGTCGGCCATGGCCATGATTTTGCGAATACGAGATTCGACATCCGATCTCAATTATTGGAATGACTTGATGATTGCTAGTACTACCAATAGTGATACGCCCAGCACAACCAGCACAAGCACAAGCACGAGAACACTACATAAAAAGAACAGTGTCCAATTACGCCCCGCCCATCCTGCTTTTTCCGACACGTGGGACGATTTTCAACGGATCGAAGCGGAACAAACCGGCCGCGTCGTGGGTCCTCGCACCGATCCTCCATTACCCGACCGAATGGTCCATTTTCTCGATCTGACGCAACTCGCCGAACACGATGCATTCGCAGCATCGTGGTTGCAATCGCGAGAGCAGTTCCAGAGTATGAAATTGGACGATATTGGAATTTGCGAAGATGCGGCCTTTTTTGCGTATTCGAAAGATGATCGATGGTCCAAATTGCGCATGACGGCCGATTGGCTCGACTTTTCGATTGAACATTTGAGTAAGTGGTATGTCATGATGAATCCATACGACAATGAGATTCCCTTGCAGAATGCTTTGAAAAAATTGGAACACTATGTCCAAAGAGGCCCTCAGTATCCCGTACCCAAAGAACCGGCACTACAACAAACCATTGCCGTTATTGCGTTCATGGCATACAAGAATAAAATGGCACAAGAAAAAGCCAATCAACTTACGACACGCAATTTAGCAGCAACGGTGGAATCCTTGCGACGAGCCGGTATGGGACGGGTCGTCGTCGTGGGCATGAAGGGAGATGACGATCGCAAATTGGCACAAGAAGCGTTTGCATTGGTCCAAAAGTCCGTCGGGAGTGGCATTCAACAAACCAAATATGGAAGTGATATCACACAGGTGGGACACATGCAAGTGGCGTTTTGTGATGGACGTCCCGAAGATTCCAAAACCCAATTTGTCGATGTCAATGTCCCCAAGGCGGCATTGGTGGGATTGCGGAATGCCTTTTTGGCCGCCGAACGGGGTGACGTGGATACTGCCAAACCATTTTTGGGTGACAATACCACACCCGATTATTGGAAATACGTCTACTTGACAGAACCCGATTCGATTCTAAACACGCGTCCCCACACACTCCAAATGTTGCAACAATCTGCCGATTTGGGACGGGTCATTGTCCCGCATCGCTTCCAACCCATTCCCCACGAAACCGATGTCCACGGAACCCAAAATCGAGATTTGTATTTGCCCCATGCCGGTGATTTTTACGGTGTCATTGAATTGGATGCACTTTCGTTGCATCCGGACAAGTGTTGCGACGAAGCCAAAGGACCGAAATTCAAACCGGGATTGCCCCCCAATTTTCCCGATTGTGGTAATTTCTGGTACATGTGTGGATTTACATCGCATATTCCCAAAACTGAACGATCGCACGATCGACTCAAACAATACAAACTCATTCGATTGTTACAAGGGACGCAGTTCGTCTTGTTGGCCAGTCAAGAACATGGACGACGGTGTCTGCCGAAACGGGAAATGAATGACAATGTGTGTGCCCTTCCAGATGTTAAGGCGGCGAGTAGCTAGTGGTAGTAAAGAGTGAAAAATATCAACAATAAAAATGAAGCATCCATCCAATCATAATACAACCCCCATCACTGTGGTGGGATCGAATCGAATCGAATCTATGGTTCGTGCTATTTTGACGTGCCGTATCATCTACAACTATTTCCGAGGATTGAATCATTCAATCGAAAGGAATGATCTAAAAGAACAACTTGCGCGTCATCACTTCGGACTGTTTGCATGTCATTCTTAACAAACCTACCGTATTATCATGTATATATGTAGGCAGGCCACGAGCATTGTTCTGCAACAATCTTCTTTGGCAACCAACCTTGCAGCCGTGAGACTCAATCCGGCTAGATTAGGATCATTCTAGATCCAGTAGCTAGCTAGCTAGCTAGCTAGGTGCACAAGGAACAAAGGACAGATATGATGGTGCACAAGGAGAAACGACAAAAGTCATGAAAGAAAGGGTTTGTGTGATTCTAGTAATAAGTTTGTAGCAACTATAGCACTAAACATTGGCGCGTTGGCCACAGCTACGGCCTCAGTCTCATCGCCCACATGGACTCAGGGGCACCACATGGAGACCGCTCAGAGTGTTGGCAATGATGTTCCAACACAGGGAACGATATCCATGTCGGCCTTCAATCCAGGAGGGGGAAAAGAGAAGGAGGCAATGCCATTCAGTCTTCTTTGGGTCTGCGATTCATTTGGAACCCAGGAGGACTGGCTCTGTCAAAAAGGGAGAATGAATGGTTGGCCGTCACCACCTCCTCAATGGCCGCCTCAAGAGTTGCCAAATGAACAAGCCCGGGAACGCTCAGAGCGTTAGCAAATGATGATCCAACGTAGGGAACGATACCGCGAGTCCATTTTTCAATCCATGAGGTGACTCGGCCTTCACCAGCCTGCCCCTGTGATCATTCATGGCACAGCTGCAACTCAGCTTGCGCAGTGAACAATAACAAGAGAAGGCATCCGAAGCCCAGTGGAGGAGAACGAAACATTGGAACGAAGTCACCGACGCAGTCATTGCTCAAAGCATTTGCAAGGGATTTCAAACACTGAGAGCGGTCGCTTCACGGTGACCTCGATCCAGTGATTCGAATTGGCTCAGTGCGGGTAGAGGTAGGGCTCAATGGGGCCAGACCAGCTGTTATTGACCATCGTGTTGTTTGAAGTCTGGGACCAATCATTGTCCCAAACAAGAAGCAACCATGGAAGCGAACAGCTGTAGCAGCAACCTTGAACTGAATCGAATCATCCTTGTGGCAGCTCATCTTTCGATTTCAACTGACGGCCAGAATGATCAAGAAGATTTCTTGAGCAATGAATGATCAACTTTTCCTTGGCGGAGAGAATCGAGAAGGACTGCTGGAAGTATTGAGCTCCAACACAAACAGCAATCTCCGCACTTGACTCCAATAAGGAAAATGAACGACCATCCAATGCTCAACCGATCAGCAATCACCAGCCAAAGCAGGTCTCAAAAAGTGGATGGCACTCCGCCGCCTTAGTCTCCTCAGACTCCCCGGGATTGAAAATGGTGATGGAAGGACCGCTCAGAGTGTTAGCAAATGATGTTCCAACACAGGGAACGATATCCGTGTCCATCTTCAATCCAGGAGGAAAAGAAGAGAAGGAGGCAGTGTGGAGGTAGTGACCTTCAGTCTTCTTTCTGTGTGGTCATGGTGCCAGTTGAACATTGCGTGCATCGCATGCATCAAGTCAACTTCAATCACCAGCGGAAGGCTTCGGCTGGAGAGTGAATTGACACTGATGAGAGATGCCAGCATACGAGGCAACAACAGCCATGACTAAAGAGGCAGTGCAGGAAACAGCGGAGGATCAACAATGCGCTGAAGAGCAAGAATTCCACCAATGCTCCATCAGCGGCAATGGCCAATTTCTGCCATTGAGGTCGAGAGCAGGGGGTCGTGCTGTGTCTTGCTGTGGACCACGTGGTCCCATCATGAGCAAAATAAAAAGAATAGGAGAGGAGGCGCCATGCACGGCTGGCTCAGCGGTGACCATGGCCAAGAATTGCCATGGTTGTCAAGAGCAGCTCGAGTCGAGTCAAGTTCCTCCTCTTCTCCTGCCGTTTTGATTGTGCATCAGGCAACACAGAATGCCACGATGCAGCTCGGCGACGCAGAACACGACCTCAGTGGAGGAATGGAATCATTGGTGTAACGGCAGGAGCCCGATGACTCAATCAAAGTGTCACACAATTTGAAGGGGCTCGCTGGGACCAAAGGCTGGTACGATGGCTCAAAGCATTGAACTTCATTCAATGCAGAGAACAATCACACAGCTCCAACCCAGCAGGCCAAGTTTCTGTTGTGCTCCTGGCTCCTGGTCATGCCACGCAAAGCAACGAAGAAGGGGCCCATCAAGAGATCAGTATGCACCACGATCCAAAGACAGAGGCCTTCCAAGCTGTCCTGCATGGCAGAACCAGAACGATGATCAACGTGGCTCCTTGACCGCTCAGCTCAGAGTGTTGGCAATGACCAACTCTCGCAGCAATCTCCACACTTGACTCGAGAAAGACCAACAGACATAATCGGTCCACACAAATGTCACCTCAAGACTAACCAGAGCCAAGGAGCTGCTCTCAGACCACTCAGAATGTTTCGATCAGCTGACCGACTGGTGCTATTGTCACAGGAACCACCAACATGAGCTCCAACAGGAACAGAAAAGCTGGTCGAAATGCACTAGCTTGAAAGAGGAGTCAGCTCCGATTGGAGCAACCCAACAGGAACCACCGACAGTGAACTCCAATCAGGCAGCCCAGGAACAGGGACACAGGATCAGGCAGTAGGGCAGAAGTAAGGGCAAAGTATTGAAGGAAGCACTGCCTTTTCTGCCTGGCCAAACTCTGCTGGGACTCTCTTGAAAGACCCCCAGCTTCCATCAGGCGCCAGGAACAGGACAAGTCCAACCAACCACCAACAGGGACCTTGCCAAAAGGAACAGGGCCAAGAGGGGGCCAAGAGGGAGCCAAACTATCCACGGTATTGAAGGAAGCACTGCCTTTGCTGCCTGGCCAAACTTCTGCTGGGACTCTCTTGAAAGACCCCCCAGCTGCCATCAGGCAGCCAGAACAGGGACAAGTCCAACCAACCACCAACAGGGACCTGCCAAAAGGAACAGGGCCAAGAGGGGCCAAGAGGGAGCCAAACTATCCACGGTATGAAGATTGTCATTTGATTTGTTTGTCTAAGAAACGCAGAATAGAGGACAGAAGGTTAGACTTGAATCAAGAGCAAAAGTGCAAAAGGCTGCATGCATGCATGCCACTTTTGTTCAGCGAAGACAATCAGGAACACCCTTTCGAGTGCCCCTGGAAGCTTCCAACACGAATGCTGACTCGCAAGAGTAAAGAACGCAGGTGACATGCTTTTGCATGCAAAAAACACAGGTGTACCGTACCTGTTTGACGCGATCAGCTGACCGACTGGTGCTATTGTCACAGGAACCACCAACATTGAGCTCCAACAGGAACAGAAAAGCTGGTCGAAATGCACTAGCTTGGAAAGAGGAGTCAGCTCCGATTGGAGCAACCCAACAGGAACCACCAACAGTGAACTCCAATCAGGCAGCCCAGGAACAGGGACACAGGATCAGGCAGTAGGGCAGAAGAAAGGGCAAAGTATTGAAGGAAGCACTGCCTTTTGCTGCCTGGCCAAACTTCTGCTGGGACTCTCTTGAAAGACCCCCCAGCTGCCATCAGGCAGCCAGGAACAGGGACAAGTCCAACCAACCACCAACAGGGACCTTGCCAAAAGGAACAGGGCCAAGAGGGGGCCAAGAGGGAGCCAAACAGGATCAGGCAGCCAGGAACAAGAAGCAACCATGTGAGCGAACTGCTGTAGAAGCAACCTTGAAGCGTCCTTGAACTGAATTGAAGCCTGCCTCAGCCTCCTCGTCCGCTGGGGTGCCTCACGTCTTCCGAGACCACTCAGAGTGTTGGCAATAATGATCCAAAACTGTGAACAGTATCAGAGTCCATCTGCAGTCCAGGACGCGCTTGGAGGAGGAAATTTGCGGTGAAGGGCTGGCTCTGTCAAAAAAGGAAAAGGGTTGGCTGCTGCTACCGCCGCAACGGTCCATGTCATCCACCATGACCTCCAACCAACTTGCATGTGGGACAAAGCGAGGCACAACCAAATGATGTTGTACAGAGCACCAGCCCAAGGAGAAGCTGGCTAGAGGGTCTGGCAAGGGTAGAGGCAGACAAAGGAGCTGGTTGAAATGGTAGTTGCTCAACTTCAATCTCCAGCGGAAGTCATTGCTGACGAAAGAAGAGCCAACATGTCTGTTTGAGCACAGGAACACAAAAAACGAGCACTCAAACGGCGCCCAAACCCAAGCGCAACGGATCAAAGCATTGGAAATGCTTTTCCAATACCAAGAACTGTTGCTGCTCCATTTGGATCCCGTGCAAGTACACGCGTCGCTCATCGCCCAAGACTCGACTCGACTCGACTCGACTCAGCGGTGACTAGGCATACCAAATGACAAGGGGCGAGGACCCAGGCAACATTGGACGGCCATGGTCATGGGCTTGACTTGATGACGAACTGGACCAGAGTCAACTTCAATCTCCAACGGAAGTGTTCGGCTGGAGAGTGAATTGACAGTGATGAGATATGCCAGCAAACCAAAGGCAACAACGGCCATGGTCGTGGTCTTGATGCCAGAGCACAATAACAGCAAAGTCCAGCGATGACATCCAACATGTTCAAAGGCAAGATGAGCAAGGCACTCCAAACCTAGTGCTGCACCATGACCTCCGCGCACCGCTATAATAGACCCCATTCCGATCGACGAAAATGAGGGTGAAACAAGGCACAACCAAATCTTTGTTGTGCCGAGCCACAGCCTCAAAAGCAAGAACGATGGGAATTGGGTCTCCAAACCAACCAGGTAGCAGAGGGAGCAGGTGGAACATGGTATCAAATTTCCAAGGTCGATTTGAAGCAGAAGGCGACAACCAAACTTGTGACTTGATAATGGTCACAAGTGGATGCGCCGTCGACTATAAACCGGCACGGAAACTCACACCATGGCGGAAGGCATCCTCGTTGTGAGTGGATCATGTCATTGCCAAACGACGCCGACGCTATCGCCAACGACGGCGCCGCTAAAGTCGACGACGACGCTAACGACAGCAACGACCTTGAATGGCAATGACCGTCGTACCATACGGATGCCTCATTGCGTCATGGTGACGGTCTTCGTCGGAAAATTGCGCGCCCGAAAACCCGACTGTCGATTCGATTCGTCTGCCACAGGAGAAGATGGGCAGAGAAACGACAGTCGGGTCCTCGAAAGCGCGCCATTGCGCGACGGCAATGCATCGTCGAATGAATGAGGAGGCGCCATGGTCGGTGTTTGCTTGGCTGCAAATCGTCGAAATGAGCCGTCGGCCTCAACGGCAATCGCATCATGGTGAGAGAATGAAGAAAAGCGGGGTTTGATGAACGCCGCTGTTCCCATTGTCTCACCACAGCGGCACCGTTCCTAGAAGGATCGGTGCCTTGCGAATTGCGTTGAGGCAAAATTGTGAGAGTTTGGAGAGACCACCTCCAAGGTTTTGGATTTGCGATCTTTTGCTTGGTTGCTCGTGGACTTGTACTAGTTCCTACGTAGACAGCCCTCTGTTGTGGCAATTGCTTGGGCTGTGTTGGAGACGGGAGGGTTCTCGCCTCGTTTCGTCGGAGTTTTGAATTGTTTGAGACCCAAACGAGACACACTTGACTGTCGCGTCCACGCTCCGCTCACCGTGGATTCGATTCGAATCTGAGTGTTCCGAGGACGGTCGAGCTACAGGAACAACTACAAGTGTAGTACCTGAATTGAAGGAATGAGGGCTGGGGCGGCGGAGGCGAGGACTCGACTGTCACTCTTCTCTGTGGGTTCCATCCAAAACAAGGCATAACGAGCAAGTACGGAGGTATCGTGAAAGGTTGGTGGGGGAGAAATGATGCCAATAGCTGAGAGATACAGCCAATACCACTCTGCGTTCGCCCGTCATTCATTTCCCAAGCGAAGGATTACCAGAAGTTGTCCAACCGCACAACTGCTTGCTGTGAGTTTGATTTCCACAATGTAGCTAGTAGCTACAATACGTTTCAAATTTAAGAAAGCACTGGTCAAACCAACATGATCTAGCCAAAACCATGTGGCCTGGTTGTTCCGGTTTCAGGCTGTGCACGGCAAATCTGAACACCATTTTGCTTTCTTTAGAAAAGCGCATTGCTTGGGTTCTTTGGGCTGGGTTCCTGCCTCCTTGCAACGTCAAGCACTGGGCCTTATCAACATGATCCAGCTATCAATGAGTGCGGCAACTGACAGGGTTCCAGACACAATCATAATTGACACCCAGTTTCTAGCTACTAGTGGTACCGCTAGGTACCGGTGCTAGCCAAAGCTACGAACAGAATAGAGAGCAACATCCAAGTCTATTCATCATCCAGCTGTTGGGCCATCGTTCCTTAGCCAGGGCTGGAACCACCAGAAGGCAAGAAGCAGCTACATGTACCGGTACGTTACTATCAATGATTTGTTCCATGATCCGAGTGCAGCAATCAACGAGCGCAGCAACAGGCAAGGTTCCAAAGTCCCCCTGACTTGCCAACTATACATGTAGTTTCTAGCTAGTAGCTTCGGTAGCTCTAGCCAGACTCTGTGAACAGAATGGAGAGCAATATCCAAGTCTATTCATCATCCAGCTATTGGGCGAAGCTGGCACCATAGGGCAGGTTCTCTACTAAACTAGCTAGCTAGCTATCGATAAGCTGTACTAGCTAGTAGAGCTAGCTAGAAAGCACCAGCTCGGCACTGGGGTCCATACCGGTAATAAGTAGGGGTAATAGTAGTTGAGAAGACTTTTGTTTTAAAAAGACTGTCGGAGGATTGACGATTCGAGTCGTGGATAAATCGAATCCTAATCAATTTTTGGGAGCGTTTTCAAAAATGTATTAGAGCTCAAAAAGGAGCTCTAATGAATTTTTGAAAACGCTCCCAAAAAGTGATTAGGATTCGATGTATCCACGACTCGACCCGTCATTCCCTCATTCACTCCAAGCAAGCTTTTAATTAAGATCCCTGCATGCCAGAACAAGAAGATACACGACATTGTATGTAATGAGGGCGATGCATACCGGTACATTATTGCATTATTGTCGCGCAAGTGAAGGTCATCGATCTATGTGGTTAAACATCCACTTGACTCTACAAAGATCACGTGAGCTCCTTGTTCATCCTTTAACCGGGAGAGTTTTAAGAGCTGAGAACCTGCGACTATTGGTACTAATTGATTGAGATCACTTGCTTTTGGAATTCTCGAGTTGGAACTGATGACGGCACCCATGACATATATGTCTCAGAAACCGATATGACCAGTGGGAACAAAACAACAAATAAGAAGCAGCGTTATATGATTTAGTTAGGAGCACTCATGATGACTCAGGATGCAACCAACGCCACAAATCCAACTCGACCAGTTGCCGTGGCTTTCTCCTAATCTTGTCTCAACAATGCCGGTACTAGTACTGTGAGGCTGTGAGTGAGGCAGTGCCCACTTCTCTCACACAAAACACAGAACCAATCCAACCTAATATATATATTTGCAGGAATCAAGCACAAGAGAAGAAGACAATGAAGCGCCCACTGACTACTACTAGGAGCAGCCTATGCTTCTTTGCTGCAACCGCAATTGTTGGCTTTTTCTCGTGTACAACGGAAGCGGCGACTGTGTATGTGAATTGGGGAGGGGTGGATTCATCCTACTTCCACGATGAGCAGGAGCAACCGTGCCAGTACGAAGGGTCCATCGTACTGAGCCATCCCATGTCGATTGACTATGAAGATACCCACTACGTCCTGGGTAGCCTGATGCTGAAGGCAGCCCAAATGACCGTCGACGAGATCAACATGTTTCCACGGTGCGGGGTATCCGTGGGCGACCAGAACTACTCCATTGCGCTGCAGACGTATGGAGACCAGTCGGATCAAAACAAGACGCAACGGATTGGGCAGACGATTGCCACTGACAATCACACCGACATCCTGTTGGCCGGCTACAGTTCGTTTTTGACGTCCATTCTGACTCCCATTGCGCAACACCACCAAAAACTCTGCATCACGGGTGGCAGTAGTCGCACCAGTGTTCATGCCAACAAGACATATGTCTTTGGACTCAATCCTCCCAGTGGTTCGTATTTGGAATATGTGTTCCAAGCCGCCAGCGCAAAAGGCGCCAAAACGGTGGCGTACCTGCAAGAAGAATCGACGGATCCGTGTGCCGGGGTGGAGCGATTAGCCCAACAGTACAATATGCAAGTGGTGAGTGCCACCAACATTCCCGAATTGGCGTCCTTGGAGAGCTATATTTGGGTAGCCAAGGAAATGGCGGCTCTGGATCCCGATTTGATGATTACCTGTGTCCGGACTCGCTATGGGGAATGGAATCAAGCCATGCGACACGTCAACTGGACACCAAAGGCGCAGGCGTACACGTATGTGGGCGGGACAGATGAATTCGAGCGGGAAATTGGCCCCGTGGATCTCCCATATATCATGGCGGTTGGGGGCTGGGACAGTGCATTGCCACCGGTACCAGACGCCGCGACTGGTTGGACCCCCAAAGACTTTGATCGTTTGTTTGAACAAGCGGCCTTTCGACGTCCCCAATACCAACAGGTCCAACAGAGTGCCGTCATTAGCATCCTAGCGCAGGCCATTGAACAAGTCGGTGCATTCAAAGGTCAGAATGCGACGGATCAAATTCGAGACGTCTTGGCCGACGGCTACTTTCCAACAGTCTACGGAAATGTCAGCTTTGATGAAAACGGCCAGAATGCCGCTCCTTTCCTTCTTTTGCAATATGACGAAAATGCTACCATGCATATACTGCTGCCGGAAACCCATCATCATACATCATTTGAAATGGTATATCCACTTCCCACCTGGGTCAACCGAGACTGTGTGGGATTGTCTCCTTGTATCGGCCAGGGAGGAGTGTGCACAGTGAATGGATCTTGTGCATGCCCGCCACACCTCGTCACGAAACCAGACTTGGTGGGGCCCCATGCCGCGTGTGATGAGCCTACTATTAGTAGTAGCGTGGCGGCAGCACAGGTTGGCTCGCATGTCTATGTGCTGAGTGCTTTAATTCCCATTCTCCTGGCGTGTCTTGTGGGGGGACTCGTGTACCGACATTTCCAACTCAAAAATGACTCGGTGTGGCAAGTCAAGAAACGGGAACTCAAGTTTGATGATCCTCCAAGAATCATAGGCCGGGGGACCTTTGGTGTGGTCTTGTTGGCAGAGTACAGGTACGTATGCTTGCTGAACAAACAAATGTCCTTGGTCAAATACATATGTACAAGCTCAAAAACCTTCTCGTGATGCCAGGGGAACCAGTGTGGCGATCAAGCGCGTGCTTCCATCCAAACAAAAATCGAGCGGATTGATGAAGGTTGCATCGAAGAACACTGTGGGAGATCAGAACAAATCTTGGGACGTTGAATCCGGAGATGGCATGAAAAAATCTACGGACAGTGGCTCCGGTAGTAGCCGGTCTTCCGGCCTGCTTTCGGGATTCAGGACGAAGCGTAGCAATACAAGCATCGGGAAACTCAAAGCAGACTTCTACAAGGAGATGCGTACAATCAGTAGATTGAGGCATCCTTGCATCACAACTATCATGGGTGAGTTATTCATGCTGCGCGGTGAACCCGCCGGACCGACCGGACATTGCAGGACTTTGTGGCAAAGAACCTCACCGCTTGTTTCGACCTCTGCTCTCACACTGAAAACAGGTGCTGTGGTGGGCCTTTCGGAAGAGCCAATGTTGGTCATGGAATACCTGAACCACGGGAGTCTAAAGGATTTGTTGGCAAATGAGACCATGTTCATCGACGGAGAAATGCTGCTGAGTATTCTCCGTGATATATCCCAAGGGTGTCGGTTTCTTCACGGGGCAAAGCCTCCAATAATCCATGGGGACTTAAAAGCCCAGAACGTCCTCGTTGACCAAAAGTTTCGAGCCAAAGTTTGTGACTTTGGACTCTCGAAAAGGACGCGCTCAGGAGTCACTGGCACACCATTTTTCATGGCACCAGAGCTCCTGAATCGATCAAGTCTAAACAATGCTGCCACAGATGTGTATGGGTGCGTGCTGGCTAACAAATGTTGTAACTTCCGCTGTTCTCCGCCATTCTCATGTTATCTTTCACCTCCAAATTTCGCAGCTTTGGGATGATCGTGTATGAGACATATAGCAGAAAAGATCCTTACGAAGACGACGACGAAGACTTCCACGAAATACTGCGACAGATTGTAGATCCAATCATCAACAAGAGGCCTCCAGTTCCATACGATTGTCCTCCTCAGGTCGCATCTCTCATGTTTGACTGTATGGTGGCAAATCCAGAGGAACGTCCCACTTTTGAGGAGCTTGACAAACGGCTTCATCGTATTGAGGTGTCCGCCTTGAAATCACTTGACGAGACCCGGCATTCCATCGATGCAAAGAACTCGGGACGAACGTCTGTGTCTCTCTTTGATTTGTTTCCCCAGCACGTCGCAGAGGCTCTCAGGGACGGAATGCCCGTGCAACCAGAGCACAAGGATTCTGTGACAATCTTCTTTTCAGTTATGTTTTGCAGATTGAATTGAGTGCATGGCTTGTTGTGCTTGCATTCATCAAACAGATCCACTGATATGAATGCTCTTCCTCCCATTCCTTCTAGACATTGTTGGTACGTGGTGCACCCTGGGGTGAATAGTTGGCACTCATCCAGAATACCGATTTGACTGACAACCTTGCTTGGCTTTTCATCCATAACAAAAGGGTTCACCAAAATTTCCTCCGAGCTGGAGCCAAGGAAGATTGCGAATATGCTTGACAGGTTGTACACCAAGTTTGATGGCTTGTCTCAAGAACATGATATTTTCAAGGTTTGTGCCATTTCATCTCCGATCGAGCTTGAGGATCGAGTGTCTGTTGACTAACGCTGATTCGCTGCTGTTTCGTTGGTACGGTAGGTTGAGACAATTGGTGATGGTACGTCATGTCAAGTCAAGTCAAGCAGATGTCATTCTGTTCGCTGGACTGTCACCCTTGTAGCTAGTACCAGACTCATACTTTCTCTGTCGTTGTTGCTGCCTTTCCCATTATTCATAGCCTACATGGCAGTCACGAATCTCGTCAAGGATCAACCCGGCGACCATGCCTCTCGGATTGCCAATTTCGCGGTTGATGCCATTGAGGCAGCCAATGAAACCCTCATCAACGAGGATGATCCTTTCATGGGTCATGTCGACATTCGCGTCGGTACGTGCCACATAATGCGGTGAAATGTTTCAAAGTTCATGTTCTTCCAACTCAAAACTGTTTGGTCTTGCCTGATCTTAGGTTTCCACACTGGCCCCGTCGTGGCGGATGTGGTGGGATCTAAGAATCCTCGATACTGCCTCTTTGGAGACACAGGTAAATTCCAAGACACCCCGCCGTCAACGTTACATGGAATCAAACTGTTCACACAATACAATACATTGCTTTCCCTCGTTCTGTTCATTGGTTTTCCCTTTCGTCGCATGGGTCACTTCTTTGTCCCGTATAGTGAACACTGCCAGTCGCATGGAGAGCAACTCGAAGAAGAATCGAATTCATTGTTCGCAAGCGGCTCTCGACCAGCTGCGCATAGAGTCCTATCCACTTCCCATTGCTTCTCGGGGATTCATTAATGTAAAGGGCAAGGGGAACATGGCAACGTATTGGGTGAATGAAGCCGGGCTGCCCGCTGCGGCGATACCATTGTCAACAGTACCAGAGGACGACCTGACCGAATCGGAGCGTTTCATCTCGTCTTTGTCCAACCACAATCATCATCTGGTACCACCAATGCCACCAAGGCAGGTCAAACCGCAACGCAGAGCTTCCACCAGATAAAAAGTCAATAGGGGGCATCCATAAAGCACACAGTTTCTTCCGCGGGAAGTCTCCTGATCTGTTTTTTGTAGATGATGGAATTCCAACAAAGAGCATCGTTATCGTCTTCTTTTGTGTACCCTTTTGACCGTATCCATGTACAGCATTAGAGCGCGGCACAGTGGCTCTCCATACGCCACTGACAGGTTGACTTCCAGTGGTCATGCCTTTGGCTTGTCATTGTTGCAGTTCTGTTGTCATCCTCACAGACCCGAGCGATCCGACACCTGGGACAGCTGACACCTCTCGGTACTCGATGCAAATTTGTATCCACGAATGAAGTCCAGTCACGAATGGAAACAAGGGTGGGGGACTGCCTCCAAACATACAGCATGCATAGATCAAGTGCCACTTGAACTGCCTTCCCTCCCTCTTTGGTTTTGCTGCTGCTCTGCTCAATCGATTACTCGGCCCATGTTTGTGCATCCCGCTCTCTCCCTTCCCATAGTTCCCTCTAAGCCATAGTAACCATTCACTTCATGGAGTGCGATGATTTTGTTGGGTTGTCCACTTCATGGAACCCTTCAGCCCAACGCCTCCCTCCTCCAGCATACCGGTATGGTACCATCAATCTGGTTAAGCGACAAGCTCGTCAAGGACAGGAGCAACTCTATTAAACTTGTAATAATTGAAGCCAACAAAGAAGGTGCAAGACTCGACTCGTGAGGAAATGAGATGTCTCTTTTTGGAGCAGTGGTACCGGTACGCTGACTTGATTGTGGTTTGGCTCAAAGGATACCAGTCACTCATTTGCATATCATGTCAAAAGTTCAAGAGGCCGCGGCCACCACCATGCATACAAGAGCTCTCTGTAGACACAACTTTGAGAACTCGAAGCCGCCATCTAGTCAGACCATGCGTAAGCGTGCATCGGAAAGAAAGTGATCGATCTGTCTTTTTCCCGGCGGCGTATGCTCCCTACCCTTCCCCCCTCTGGCTTGGACAATCCAACAATAAACAAGGCTGAACGATAATATGGAAGCAGAAAACGTCCGATCCGCTGCTCTTTCGACGCTCCGACAAGAGATGACTCGGGAGATTCTCCTCGAGACGCGTCGCCCCATCCAGCTACTGGCCCAAGCCAACGCCCACCAAACCTTTGTGAACTGGCACATTCGACGTCCTGCAAAAGAAAACCAGACGTACAATCCAGCATATCCAGAAAGCAACAATGTTCTATCCGCAGCTGTGATTAGGAAGAGAGTACGTGAGCATGAACAAGTGCTCTTGCTGGGAAGATCGCAAAGGGGCTCAAAGGTGGAGGAACATATGCCTGGAGCCTGCTGTGCCTGTCGTGGAGGCACCTGTGACTATGCTCCAAAAGGAGAAGAATCTGCTCTCTGTGTGCACAACGAAGTATAATGCTACTTTGAGGAAGCACGGCTCATCCAACAACAATGGCCCTCGATGGCTCCTGTCGAGAACCTCCCCACCCTTTAGAAAAACCCTTTCTAATGGTCTATGCAGTTATCGATCCTACGGTACCCTCTTGCGCATCTTGGACTCAATCAATCAAACTACTCACCTTCGCCAGAGTCGCTGGAGTCGCTGGAGTCGCTAGAGTCGGCTTCCACACCAAGCAAATCAACAATCTTACTTTTCTTGATTGCAAAGGTCACACGTCGATTCTTCGCGCCAGGAGTGAAGGGGAGTCGTTCCTTCTTACCAAATTCGGTGAGGAACCAGACATACTCAGATGTGGGGGAAACATGGACATCCTCCATCCCAGGAGGGTACATGATCTTCTTTCGTTTCATTTCGTCATCCATGGGAGCGTCTTCTTCGCTGCATTCGTCAAAGTTCACCAGGAAAAGCCTACTTTCCTTGCTCCGTCCATAGCTGGCAGACACAATGAGGACATCGACGCCTTCGATATTGGTTTTTGCGGCACCTTGCATCTCCCAATGCGACAATACCATTGTGGATTGTCTAATCTAACGATCTAAGAGATGTAAAGTTTGTATTTCCAAATAAGTGAGCAGTTATGATTATTTTTAGAATAACCTGCTAAATTGTTAAAGCTGTAAAGCTGAATTGTAAGCTGTTATCCCTCGCACTCCCTTACAGCTTGAAATGAAGCTGGAGCAAGAAACGATAGGAGAGCATCACCCAAGCAAAGTGCTGAGGTAAATTACATCCATGAGGAGCTTCCGAATGACAGGAAACTGTGGAGCCGGAAGAACCTTAGTAAAATGTCGGCCGTCTGTTCCAGAGTCGGAAATATACTTAGCCACGATGCCCTTCGACTCCCCGATATTGGACCTGAAGAGTGGTACTTCAATGCTAAATACTTGTTGCGTGCAGCCATTTTGGGAACATTCACAAGAGACAGGCAACCTGGTTGTCTTCGAACACTTTAGAGCGCAAGAGACTGTATAGTAATTACAGGCATATTAAGTTTGCTACCAAATTCCTTTGAGCAAAGATCTTCTCTTCTTTC
>CAICTM010001716.1:0-23889 GCA_903772945.1 Seminavis robusta
AGGATACCTTCTGTTGACCCAATGTGCAGGTTGGTTGGCACATTGGCAGGGAGTATCACACTCAATGCCCTATCATAGCGGACCCATACCTTCCGCATGTCGGGTTGATGATCCACTTCCTGAGTAGTGTGTTTCCTGCCTGTGGGGAATGCCTCTGGAAAGATGAGATCTGGTGTCTGTAGAACCGTTGTCGTCTCCAGATCTGTGGTACCGTTTGGGGTATTGGAAGATGGCTGTACTGCTAACAGGTTGAACAGGTTGAGTTGGGCGTGGTTGGATGACACCGGTGGTACAGGGGTTAAGGCAGGGAGAATGTTGAAGGTATACTGCTGCCATGTGTGGTGTTGGTTGGGTTGAAGTAGTCTTTGTAGTCTTATCCTCCTCCTTGAGGGCCCTCAAATGGTCAATGACTTCATCTCCACAAGGTGGGATGGCAACATCTATATCCACTTGGGGCTGAGGGGATGGACCAAGATGGTCCTCAACATCACTCATCAATCCTGAACCCAAACCAATTGGTTCTGAACTGCTTTGAGACTGTGCTATAGAACCAGTGGTTCCTTCCACACCTTGTCGCATGGGCAGTAAACCATTAGGATGGTGATCCAATGAAGAGGATGCATTGGAAGGAATAGGACTGATCCCTCCAATACCCATGAGGCCAAGTTGCTTGTTGGTTTGGTCCATCAAGGTGTGAACCAGGCCATGGATGATGGAGACACTAGACTGGTTGATGTCCTGTTGTTGTTGGGATAGCCTGGCCTCAAAAGCAGCCTGGCGCTCCATGGTCTCCTCCTTCTGTTGGTGCAATGCCTCCACCAGTTGTGCTAGCTGTTGGCTAATCATGGTGGTATCATGCTTGGCAAGGTTGGAGGATGCAACAGATGATCCACTGAGTTGGGAAAATGGTGGGGGAACCACGGGTAGCCGGTGGACTGAGGGTGGATCCACTGGTGACTTGACAGGAGTGGATGGTGGTGGTTCAGTGCTACCTGGTGGTGTTGCCGGTGGTGGTGGTGGTGGCACCGGTGGTGTATTTGTTGCTGACGGTGTTGCCACATCCTGTGGTGGTGTCTGTTGCTGTTGCTGCTGCTACAGCTGTTGCTGTTGGCGTTGCTGCTGCTGCTTCTTCCTCCTCTTGCTTCTACTGGTACCCATGATGACCGCTGTTTGTTGTGCTGGCTGAGTGTGGTTCTGTAGAGGTGTTGGACAAACGCTGTCACCAAAAATCCAAATGGTGACTTGAGGTCTTGCACTGTTGGTCAATGACTAAACAGAGGCTGCTTGACACACTGGTAACCTTGGAACCCTTCCAAACACTTCGAAAGGTGGTCTCGTGGTGTTGCGAGTTACTCCTGTAGTGTACTCGGAACAGTATACGGACCCAAGGAGTTCACGGAATCGATCGAAATGTGAGGCGACTCGGATCTTCGGCTCGGCCTGCTTTCGGAACGGAGGTACGGTACCCGTTCTGTGAGTACCGTGTGAGTACCGGTTCCCTTCACCGCAGTATCCTCCTCCGCAGGCACGACTGGGACTGTGAATTTCCATAGGAAAAGAAAGGATCGACAATGGAGATCTGCCGCTGCTTGTACTCGATCGGCAGCCGTAACCAAGCCGATTAACAAAGAACTGGCTGGACCAATCTCTCAAGCACCCTCGGGTTGGTAGGTGACCGTCTTGGTTTGAACGCTACCACTCTGTTACTCGTTGAGTTTGGTCGATCGGCAGATTTCTGTCGCGATTTTCTGTTGTTGGATCGGCAGAGACTTGGACTGATCGATGGAGACGTAACCAAGGCAAATAACAAGCTTGCAACAGCGGTAGCCTGTCAAGCCGCCTTTACTTGGTAGGTGGACCTGTGGATACCTCCTCGAACGGTCGCGATTCCAGTTTTCGGTCGTCGATCTGATCGGCCGATGATTTTCCTTCTTCCTCTCTTCCTCTCTTCCACACGGAGCCACTCCTTGTGCCTGCAATCTGCGACAATGTTAATCCGATGAGATTCAGTCAGGGTAGATGCACAAGGAGCTTGGAGTGGAGAGCTCTGCTTGGAGGTCTCACTCCTCTGGCACTTGGGAATGCCCAGCCACAAAGCTGGCTGCCACTGTTATTCAATCTCCACAGCAATGATTGAACAACTTACTCTTTGCCTTGGCACAATCCACACAGGAAGGCTTCAACTGTGGGGAAACTAGTGCTACTGAGGCTGTATCTGGTCAACTATCCTTTCATTACTTCTTCTTCTTTAAACTATGCTAAAATCAACTGAACACAAAATCCTCGGCAGCACTCAGCCATGCAGCTTTGGCTCTTCTCTTGCATCTCATTTGGCTGGTGCTGGCAAGCTAACTTTCTATATTGGTCTTGGCTGAAGAACTGCATCATCCTTGGGTATATAGAGTTCCTCAGCTATTTCTGTATTGCCAGATGGCTGCACTGCTGACCTTACTGTTGGAGTATACAGATGTCACAGCGATTCTTCCACCTGGCTAAACCAGCACAGCTGCTTCGCACCACAATGGGAGTTCACGTGGATTCCCACTCATCGTGAAGCACCACCGAAGAGACAAATGCTTTCTTGATTTCAGAACCACAAGACAGAAAGCCAATTGAATGTTGTCTCATATCGGTGGGGTACGCCGGTCCAGTACAACATTGATGCTGTCCAAAGTCCTAAAACGAGATCAGCTTTGTTGTTGGTTGTTGTGTTGGCTAATGTTTCCTTGTTGCTGCTGCCACTGCTGTCAAGCGGATAGCTTCAAGCTGGTTGTATGGGTTCTGGCTCCAGCTGGCTCATTTATGAATCATCACTTGCACCACTGCACGTGATCGAGTTGCACTCATCTTATCACCATGGTGTTCCACTGGTTGTTGCTCCAGTTGTTGCCATTCCTGGAATAGCTACATCCTCCTTATTGACTGTCTATGGCTCCAGTTGTCGGTATGCCTTTTGGTTCAGTGTGGTTATAGTGTGTGCGGAAATTTGAAAAGCTAAACCGCTACAGGATTTACTTGTATCATACAAGAGCGAAGCATTGGATCCTTCTTTGGCTCGAGTATCCTGTCAATCATGTGGTATCTGGTATGGAACTGATAGCTCAGATATACGTTTTAAAAGTCGAGCGGTCGCACCTCTGCTATCAATCGGACAAGACAGATCACCCCGGAACAAATACAGGCTGCCTTGATCAATTGATCGCCCCGGATAATAAGATCCACTGCTACACAGGGCAAGGTTCCATAGATCAAGTCCTATCTCCAGCCCCGTTGAATCAATCATTGAAAGACAATAGGAGAATACATTATTATCAATAACAAGAGGCTGCTGTCACCTCAGCCTAGCACTATCGGAGCACCAGTTGCCATGGGACTGTTATAGTATTCTTTTCTGCCACAAAAGGCCCTTCTTTCCAGCACTGGTTAGATGGCTGGGAGGAGTTGCCGTGAGGCACCTCGTTTCCCGGTGAGACCTTATTCCTCCTATGGAAAGAGAAATGCACTACGCTAAAAGCTAGTGTAAAGATCTTTCGAGTGTTTTGAGTTTGAGAGAATGAAAGTTATGAGAGAGATTAGAAAGCTATGAAAACTAATCAACGAGAGAGATATCATAAAGGGATCGTAGATCTGGTCTCCCGCGGGAGACTATAAAGTGTGATAGAGTAGGTTGCGGTAGTAATCCTACGTATCTCCACGATCCTAAAACGGAACGCGTGGAAGATTTGTCTAGCATGGATCTAGTAGCGTGGAAGTACTCCACGCTGGCTAAATATCTAGAGCGATGTTTCATCATCATCCTAGTATGACTAGAGCGGTCATTGAGAACCCTGTCTCAAATGACTATTCACGAGAGACTCAGTCATGAGTCGAACTCAAACCCTATCTAGGATCGAGTCGCGAATAAGGCTAAGAGCCGTGTATTGCAGAATCAATCCACCGTCGCAACAATCAACCTGTTTCTTCCCACTTCCCGCCGAGCCCTTTACCTGATATGACAACACCTCTACACCGTCGATCACCTTTCTATGGATTGACCCATGTTCTTTTCTCGGCCCATGACAGTCAAGTAGGGGAATTTTGAAGATCGACGGTAAGTCACAATGACAGATAAGAGAGGCTGCTTCGGTTATTACTGCATTACGGGGGAGGGTCTGCCAAATCCAGCTCCATTATTAGCCTGAGCAAACAGATCGTCGTCGAGTCAAAGGTAGCAACTGGTCAACTGGAGGCTACATGATTAATCCCTTTGGATACGGTAACATTATAGGCTGCTTCCATGGTTGTGCTACTAGAACAATCTACCAGTACCTTGGGAGAACTGATGATTGCTTCTTGTTGTTGATAAAGTTGCGGTGTCTGTTCTTTTTGTAGCTCCTCCTGTTTTGCTTCTTGCGCTGATAGTGTCCTGTTGTGGACAATGCTGCTGAGGTCGATAGTTCCTCGTAAGTAGTGGTAGCAGTGGTTGTAGTGGTAGTAGTGGTAGCAGTGGTAGCCCATACAGTAGCGTCGTTGGATATTTCATTACCTGGCTGCTTGCTACTATGAATTCGTTGTTCCCAATGGATAAATCGCTGCTGATAATGGTAACCGATTGGCTGGCTGTAGCTGAAGTGGTAGTGGGTTGCTCATGGATTCCAACACCTGTGCCATACTTGTCCACATCCACCAAGGTCTCTTTTCCAACAGTTTGAAACGTTCATATTCTGTCCTGTTTGGTATCAACACTATCCATACTGGTACCGGTATCACCCAGCCAGAGTAATTGCCAAAGTAGTTGGTTCATTATTTGTGCTTTTCGTGAAGGATCCCCATGGCTGCTCAGAGCAATTATCTCATGTTCTACAACTCTACTGCTGCAGTCGCCCATTTCGTACTCCAGTTGGTATTGCACTGTGTCTGTTGGTCAGTAATTCCTTGCTGATGTTGGGCAACAATTCCCCTTTTGTTGTGACGGAAGAGACAAGTGATGAAAGTGCTTTATGTGCAGTTGTTTCCTGTGTTTATCTTCTTGCATGTTGTTGTTGAACATTATGGCTTCTCCTTGTGCACATGCCATTGCGAAATGAGGCTATCATTCTGGCTGGACCAATGATCTACCGGTACTAGCTGGACCAAGGGTACCGGTACGTACTACCCATAGCTAGTCTACTGGTACGGGTACCGGTACCGGTAGTAAGTAGATCTATAGTACCGGTACTACTAGTAGCTAGTAGTCTAGCTAGCTAGTACAGCAAAAATGTCTAATTGGCGTCAAACTGGTTTGCTTTTCCTTCAGCTTCCTTTTACTGTACTGTAGCGCATAGACTACTAACTCCGCTGGCTGAGGTCTCCTTGGAGCCTCACGCACTTTCCGCGCCATCTTGCAACAGCGACTGAATCCATCAGTCAATCATTCTTCTGTCATGACTCGAAATAGCAGGACAGCGTCCAAATTTGCAAGACCGCACCCAAAAAGCGATTTGGACCAGCGCTAGAAATTGGCTCACAACTCGGACAACAACCGAAACAACTAACTAACCAATCCAAAACAAGGCGATAAAGCAGCGACAATGACAATGACAATGACTCTTATCAGTACTCAGACAGCTGAAGGAAAGGACCCCATTGGCGCATCCAAGCTTCACACTTCCAACCAGAACACTGATATGATCTCAAAGCAGGAACACCTTAAGATCCTGGCCCTTCAAAGACAAGTAAACGGTCCTCAGGATGAGCTGCCAGTAGACCCCCGCACTGGAACTGATCGGCTATTCAAGCTGGTCTACGGCTTTATGGCACGGTTGCATACTGGTTGCTGGCAATGAGTTCATCTAACTTGACTCTCAATGCTCTGTGTACATTGGAATTCTATCTTGCATTGCTCCCATTGTTCTCAATGTGGACCTACTTCATTTGTTCAACTTGCAACCTATGTCAGGTCTATGTCCCAACATCTCGCATTGAAGGATGGTTGCCCATGTCGGTCCCGCATGGAGTTGAAGTTCACAAGCATCATACGGCACATTCCATCTCAGTTCTGTCCAGCGTGAGAGGCAGTCAAGCTCGACTCACCTTATGTTGTGTGTAGCATCTGAGATTGCATGTGTTGCCTTGTTCATTCTCATTCATCAAGACCTGCAATTCCGTCAGGCACAGATCTTTGTGTTCAATGACAAACTTGATGCCGCCCCAGTGTGTCTCCTTCTTTCCATCACTGGAATTTTCTTTTTGGGGCATTTTGATTTGAACCGATATGACAATACTGCATATCTCTTGCACTATGCAGTTGCTGGCTTTTTGACCCTTGGAAGTTTGGGGCTTGTTTTCCTTGATGAATTTTCATTGCTAAGTGTTGGGCTCACAGGTGGATTTCTGGTGTTTGCTTCAGCCTTCTTTATTGTGGGCGAGCTTGTCCCTGCTTATTCGGAAGATGTGGCAAAGGTCAGCTTCTATAGCAAGCTTTGCGTCATTATTGAAATCATTGGATTTCTACATTTGGGATTGATTCTTGGTTTCACCATGAATGCCAGTGGTCCAAACAATGGCAACATTTGGGCTTCACCCTTCTACAACAGCCAAGCAGTCAATGGCTGTCAGGCCACTCTTTGATTACCTTTATCGATAAATGGCAGCGAAACTCGTATGTCTTTTAAGGAGTCTGAAGAAACTCTTTCTCGTATTGCCACTAGCTAGTAGAAGCATCCATCATCACAAAATGACATGACACGACCGTCTCGTGTATTGGTACAGGACAGGAGGCGTAACACCACCGGCGCTCTGCTCCCAATCAAGCTGAAGTTGATTCTTCGTGCCCCAGATGCTGCGCCTCGAGCTTCCTGAACGCCACCATCACCTTCCAATGACAATGTATGCGCGGAACGTCCAGAAAATGTGCCATAAGACTGAAGGAGCGTCCTTAGATAATTATCCTACTCTAAAGTCCCCTAAGAGTTGGAAACATGAGAAAATAGATACTCTCTACACGCTGCTTGAAACACATTCCTGGTCTTGTGGATTGTAGACACAGTCAACACCCAGGCAATGGACATAACTCGTTCTTTCCACTCCATCCATACAGAGTCCACAAGCTGCGGCTAGTGCGCCGTCTCCACATTTGACAGGTTTGAAGGTGTTACCTTCATCATCCTTGCACATCAAAACTGCTCCTCCTGAGAGCTCACAGTTGCTGGGGAATTGAGGTGTATCTATGTACCGGAACGCAGATTGCTGGGATGAGTAGTCTTGGTTTGGCTGTTCGTATTCTTCGTCCTCGGCAGATTGCTGGGATGAGTAGTCTTGGTTTTGCTCTTTGTATTCAGCGTCCTCCGTGGTCGTGCTAGATCCAATCTCATAGTATTCGTTTTGCTCGGACTCCTCGTCTTCTTCATCCTCAGTGGTACTGCTAGATCCGGTCCCATAGTACATGTAGTCGTTTTGCTCGAACTCTTTGTCGGACTCTTTGTCTTCTTCTTCGCCCTCGGTACTGCTAGATGCAGTCTCATGGTATTCGTTTTGCTCAGACTCTTCTTCTTCGTCCTCGGTGGTACCACTAGATTGGGTCTCATAGCCTCCACAATTCTTGCTGGGGAGTTTGTCTTCTCCGGAGTTGGCACTGCTCCCAGCCTCGCTGAATCCTCTCTCAAAGCCACTCATGAAACCAACTTGGTACGATTCCATGCAGGAAAGCACTTTTTGGTAGTGGTTCTCGCCGTTTTGGTCTTCAACACAAGCTTCCATGGACATTGTGTTTCTGTATATTGATGTGAAATCACCTATAGTAGCACCATGGTGTTGATAATGCTCAAACCCTTGCTTGAAACCAATCTCAAAACCTTCCTCGAAGATCAATTTTTCGGTCTGTGTTTCAACTCCAACAGTTGTTGTTGGGATGTCATAGGCTGTTGCCACATTGTCCTAAAGTGGTAACTAGAAGTGAGCCACTCCAAGTTTGAAAGCTGGCAATTCACCAGAGCACAGAGAACTTACTCCGTTGTCATGCGTTTCGACTCCACCAGTCGTTGTTGGGGTAGCATAGGCCTGAAGCGGGAAGTGAAAGTGAGCCACTCTTTTAAGAAGTTTGAATGCTGACAATTCACAGGAGCACAGACAACTTACTCCATTGTCATGTGTTTCGGCTCCAACAGTTGTTGTTGGGATGTCATAGGCTGTTGCCACGTCCTGAAGCAGAATCTCAGTAAGCGAATCAATCCAGGTTTGAACGCTGACAATTCACCATAGCACAGAACTTACTCCCTTGTCAGCACCAGCTTTGTCTCCCTTGTTGGCATTGTCTCCTTTGTCAGCGCCATTGTTTGCTTTGTCAGTGCTCTTGTTTCCTTTGTGCTGTCACGAGAAGTGTGCATGTATGTGAGGTCTTTGATTTTCCTTGACCAGCATAATTCGATTCATTCATCATCAGCCATGAGTTTTTACATACTCCTGTGCCTCCTTTATCAGCCTTGTCGGCAGTATATCCTTTGTCAGTGCCCTTGTTTGCTTTGTCCTGTCATGAGAAGTGTGCATGTATGTGAGGTCTTTGATTTTCCTTGACCAGCATAATTCGATTCCTTCATCATCAGCCATGAGTTTTTACATACTCCTGTGCCTCCTTTATCAGCCTTGTCGGCAGTGTATCCTTTGTCAGCGCCGTTGTGTCCTTTGTCCTGTCACGAGAAGTGCGCATGTACAAACTGGGAATGTTAGATTGGAAACCAGTTTGAATCAAGCTGAATCGAATAAAGAGTACATACTGCATTGCCGCCGCGGTCGTCGCCGAGGTCGTCTCCTCCCACACCTCTTCTGCTTATTCTGTCTCCTCCTCCAACTAGATTTGCAATATCTGAGGCGTCAAGAAATCTATCACTGTGTGAAACCAGGTTTCGGCGGATCCTTCCACCTCGGACACCACGGTATTTCTTGTGATGGTTTTTCTTCTTGGGATGGTTGTTCTCGAACGAAGTTACTTGGTGCTCATCTGCCAAAGGCACGGCAACACTCCTGGTGAAAACCAAGGCCGCCACAACAAGGGGAAGGTAGGAATTACACTTCATTTCTTGGCTTGGTGTGCCTTTGAGGATTGCATGATTTATGGGGAGCCACGTGTGGTAGCTCCATTGTGGCTACTACAATGTAGTTGTACCGCTGATGCATACTGGTACAGTACAAGACTACATGTGCATCCAAAAAACCAAACGATTTGCATGGGGAAGCATTGGAAACAGGGTTCGCTAACAGTCACTAGGGTTCTGGTTATTGGTTAATGGTTGATCAACCAGTCAAACTAGGTACTGGTTATGGTTATTGGTTGATCAACCAGTCAAACTAGGGTACTGGTTAATGGTTATTGGTTGATCAACCACTGTTATAGGTTATTTATAGGTTGATTAACCAATAACCACTGGTTGAACCAATGGTTATTATCTATGCCCCAACATGCAGTGCAAGACTGTTGTATAGTTTGCTTCCACCCCATGCAGTTGCTTAGGTTGCCATAGCCCCAATCAAGTTCATGTAGGCCCCAACATGCAGTGCAAGACTTGTGTATAGTTTGCTTCCACCCCATGCAGTTGCCTAGGTTGCCATAGCCTCAATCAAGTTCATGTAGGTCCCAACATGCAGTGCAAGACTTGTGTATAGTTTGCTTCCACCCCATGCAGTTGCCTGTGCACACCCTAGGATGCTGCAGCCCTTTTTCTCTGATCCTCCGCAGCCTTCTCCTCTTCCTTAGAGTAAAACTCAAGTTCTTCCATCATTTCAGTAGTGATGTCCTCCACCAGCTCGTCATTGTCTTCTCGGGCCTTGTCACTTCCTGTCTTCTCCTTTTCTGAATCGTGAAGTACTTGTTGCACGTGTTGTTGGAGGATCCTTTTGGTTTCTGTTTTTGGTTGCATCAATTTTGCCACAGCCAGTAAGTGCTTGTGTTCTCGGAGGAAATGACGATTCTTGTAGGTCAGGACCTTCATCTGGAAAGTGAAGTCGCTCTGATTTCCTTTGAGCCTGTCGTCCATCCATGTTGCACCGCTGAATGTTCTCTCTTGGTCGCCGTTACTATCGGATAGGGCAAGAATGAGCAAGAAGAGGATACAATACAGGGAACTCAAGTTTCCCCTCTCTCTCCCACCATTCCATGAAATCGAACCTATCGGCAATGAAGTCGATGTGCTTGGGCCAATCATCCTCAGTGCCAAGCTTGTCGAGTTCCTCCTCAGTGACCGGCTGCCGCTTTTGTTTTCTCATGGCAGATACGAGTTGAACTTGTTCTTCTTCTTGTCCGTCACTTGTTGATAATCTGTGTAATCTTGTCGACCCCATCCTGGTCTGGTTCTTCGGTGGAGGCAGCGGCAACCGTCTTCTGTTTCTTTCCTCCTCCTCTCTTCCAGTTTGGAAGCCTCGAATTTGAAGTTGCTTCTTGTGGAGCCTGACTCTCCTTGCTGCAGTGGCAGGGGCATCCTCTTTGAGCATATTGACGCAAATGGTCTCCATGGCTTGTCTAAGTTCTTAATGTTGAAAAACGACTCCCATTTGCTTGAACTTTTCTTTTGCCAAGTCTTGAACGTGCTCGGCCAATAACTCCAGTTCAGCAAGGCCCACAAAACGTGAAAGGGTTGAGCATCATGCAAGAAGGCGGATCTGGTTGAACTCCTTGGTGACGTCGGCGCCGTACTCAGGGAATTCATTGGCCAATCGATCCACCAACTCCGTCGAGGAATCATCAAGGTCGTCACTAGCATGTTCAACCCTTTTCATTCCCACAATCGCATTGAGCTTGGTACATGGTAATCATCCCCATCCACAACAGGAGGGGGTTCGTATGGGGTACCATCGTAGTGCCTCTTCGGGAATTGGGCGTCACCATCCCACCTGTCTCCAACGTCAGGTGTTTGGTGAATCCTTGTCTCGGGTACCCACCATACCTCTGGAACAAAGTAGAGAACTGCAGTCCGGAACAAAAAGTAGTAAGTGTAGGAAATAGCACCAAACCTGTCTGACTGGACCTTCAGAATCAGAATGTACATTGGGTACTGGATGGCGTGTGCTGTGCCAGAAATAGTACCTCTCGTCTGAAACCCTTCTTGCTTGCATCTTGAAGAAGAATGCGCGTAGATTCCACCGTGCTAGATCATCTCCCATAATGAATCACGACACCTCCAGCTCTTTAGAATTTGGAAGGCCAACCCGGCGGCCTGTACGACCCTCATCCTGCATCTGCTGTATGAAGAGGCTTCTGTTCTTCAAGACAGGCCATGCAAGCCATGTAGGGGCGGTTCAGATCAATCTGCTTCCTCAACTTTCGTTTTGCCGTTGAGTCAAGATCATCCAGTTCACGCCAGTCCTCCTCTTTCCGAATCTTGACAACTCGAGCAACCTGCCAAATTGCAGACGACTCTTGGTATTCTTGAAGTCACTCCTATAGAGAATCAAATAGAGCCTTGGCTTGAGCATACCCAACTAGTACCTGCTGTCGTTCTGCAGCATAATCATCATCGTCTCTTCCCTCCCCCCTCTTCCTCTGCATCGTCTTCGTCCTCAGCGTCGGCCGCACCCAGTCGTTGTTGTTCCGGAGCCGGAGCCTCTGTTGAGCATCCTCCTCGTCGATATCATTGAAGGCACGGCAGCATTGACTGTCTTGACAATGAATTCAGCATCGTCTACATTCTCCTGGGAATAATGTTGCAAACTGCTCGATCGTCACCATCCGCCATGGCAGAGGCTATTTCGGAGTGCACATCAGAATCCCCTTCGGTACCTGCCATAGGGTCCAATTCTGGATTCATTCTTGAGGGCTGGGACGGTAACTCAGATAACAACGGTCTTGAACGATCAAGGACAAAAGTGGGCTTGGACGGTAACTGGCTTGGACAGTAACTGGCTAGGACGGTAGCTTCATGCAACGACAAGCAGCCACGACAGTAGCTACCTTGCTTCGACAGTAACTACCTTGCTTGAAGGACAAAACACAGCCTGGACGGTAGCTATCTTGTAGGCAAATACCTAGACAACCAGTCAAATCAACCACTCGAATCAACCAATAACCACTCGAATCAACCACTCGAATCAACCAATAACCAGTCGATTTCAACCAATGGTTAAAACGAAGGCTAGAGGTTCCCCTTTTCAAGTATTGGTTGGCGAATTTATGAGATGAAACGGCAAGTTCGAAATTCGAAATCAACCAGTCGATTCAACCAATAACCAGTCTAATCAACCAGTCAAATCAACCAGTAACCAGTCAAATCAACCAGTCGAAAACGTCCTGGTTACTGGTTAACGGTTGATCAACCAATAACCAGTGAAGTAGACTGGTTAATGGTTGTGGTTGATTCGACTGGTTATTAACCAGTCAACCAGTAACCAAAACCAATAACCAAAATTACTGGTTAGCGAACCCTGATTGGAAATTCGATCCGTTGGCATTTCGTGGACCCTTTGGGGGCCTAACTACCAACGTCCAGTCGCGTATCTTTTTTTTGATTTCAAGAGTCAGTGACTCAGTCATGCCTCGAGTTGTCACTTTGCCACTCGCAGATCTCGACAGCAAGAATTCGTGCCTCCATGCACTCGGCTGTTATCCTCTTCAGACTTCAGAACACACACGCGCTCTCTCTGTGTCTATTTTAAAATAAAACTGTTTTAAAATAACATCAAAGAAATATCATGGCTCTATCTTCGACAAGCGCTCGCCATGGCGTCATTCCAGCCATCCAAACAGTGATCCGCATGATGCAACGACCCGTAGGTGAGATTGTCCCCGGAAAAGATCTCGTGGCCAGCCAAGAACCGACACCCACCGTGGTTGGCAACGATCAAGTTCTGCTCCAGCGACTGTACTTGTCACTGGATCCTGCCATGCGTGGTTGGATGCGAGATATTCCCTCCTATATGCCACCCGTCCAAGTGGGAGCCGTCATGAGAGGCTACACCATTTCACAAGTAGTAGTGGCGGCAGACGGCAGCCAGAGTGGTCGTTTCCAAGTCGGAGACATTGTCGTCGACAATTCCATGGTGGGTGGGTGGGACCAATATGCCGTGGTGCCTGCCAAAAAGTGTTCCAAATTACCCATGCTTGATAATAATATTCCCATGACGGCTCACTTGAGCGTCTTGGGTTTGACGGGCATGACGGCCTATTTTGGATTGATGAAAGTAGGCAAACCACAACCCGGCGAAACCATTCTCGTGTCGGCCGCAGCCGGTGCCACGGGCAGTGTCGTGGCGCAAATTGCCAAGAACGTCGTGGGATGCAAGGTAGTGGGAATTGCCGGAGGACCACAAAAGTGTCAATGGCTCTTGGACCAAGTGGGATGCGATGCCGTCATTGATTACAAATTGGCCAACGGTGACGGCCGCAAATTCCAGAAACAACTGCAACAAGCCTTGAAACAAGTCGACTCCAAAGGATATGACATATTTTTTGACAATGTCGGTGGATTTATTTTGAATGAAACACTGCGTCGACTCAACCTACGAGGGAGGGTCGTGCTCTGTGGAGCCATCAGTGGCTACAACGTGGAGGACCAACGATCCACGCAAGTGGTGCCTCCCACCAACTACATGGCATTGATATCTCTCCGGGCAAAAATTGAAGGATTCATTGTGACAGATTATGTGCGAGAATACAAGGAGGCCAAACGACAAATGGCAGAATGGATCGCACAAGGGAAAATCAAATACAAGGAGGACGTACGAGAGGGGTTGGAACAGGCTCCCGAGCATTTAAAGTCGTTGTTCAATGGTGGCAATACGGGCAAGCTCATTGTCAAAGTGGGAGAACCAATGACAGGAACAACAATGCACAGATCGAAACTGTAGCTAGCAAACTACTGTAGACGCTGAAATCTCAAAGCAAGTGTACATAAGATTTATATCCTAATACGGTATTAGTTGGATATCTCCCTTGGAAGCACCGCAGTACATGGTGATACCACACTTTTGGAGTTCATTAAAGTGTCCTTTTCCGCACTGGCACTGGCACCGGCTGGCCACGCAATGAACCACAGTACCACACTCCCACTACTTTACCACACAATCAATGGCATTCCGATTCAAATCCCGGTCAATGCAGCATCTGGCCAAGGTCCTGGGTTTGCACGGAGTAGTCCATACCAGAGATTGTCAGGGTCGTCAGGTTCCATGTTTGTGGCAGCTTCCAAGGCAACCACCAAAGCATCCAATGGGGCTTTTGGGTCGCTCAGCTTTCCCCTGCCACATCCGTTGAGTCTGGTGCAACAGTTGATTTGAGAAAGCATTTGATAATGGACTCGGTTGTCATACATGTTGAGTCCTAAATCAACATCCTCAAGAGACGTATTGTGCTGCATCAGGTCAGCAAACTGTTTGAGGCTCTTGGAGGAATGTTTTGTCAGTGGGTGGGAAAGCCTCTTCAGTGATGTGTTCTCTTTCAGAACATCTGCAAGGGCATCAAGACTGGCTCCATCATCCCACAGAATGGTCAGAGATTCAAGGTGGTTTTGAGCCAGGAGTGCAGCTAACTCATCGCTGACATCAGTTGCATGCCCACCAGACAGAGTCAAGCAAGTCAATGAGTCCAGTCCAGCAACCAGGTGCTAAATGCCTTTCTCAGTATTCATACCCAACCCCCCTCCAAGCTTCAAACTTTGCAGTTTGCTATCAGGCGGAATCGCAAAAGGGGCCCAAGAATCAACCAGCCGTGACTCCTGAACCCAAAGATGACATGATTTCACCTTGACAAACATTGCACATAGGAGTTCGCTCAATGGTTGTATATCAGTGTGAGGGAGCACTGTTACAGAAAATTTATCAAGATCATTTATCCAAAAAAGAATGTCCTTGCAAAGATTGCATAAAACTTCCGCATCTGCTGCGGTTGTACAACTCACATCTTCCTCATTTGGTACCAGACTGATCTCCTTGAGGCTCGGGCATGCCTGTGTGGCCCTGATAAAAAGATCACTCCCATTCAGATGAATAAAACTGAAAAGTACTGGTAGGTGCAATGTTTGTAGTTTGCTTGGCTTCACCTCACAAAACATGTCCAGTGTGGCTTGAAAAATGTCAGTGTTGTCTTCCATTTCATGCAGTTCAAAGCAACTCAGCTTTGGAAGGAAGAGTTTGGTGCGCTGTGTTGCCTTATGGTTCCAGAAACTAACATTGTACCGGTAACTTGTAGAGTCATCATAGCCAATTCGAAGGGTTTCCTGCTTGTCGACACTGCAGAGAGTCTTGGCAAGAAGGTCCGACAGCTCCGTACCATTAATGTCCAAGAACAATGCATTCAATGTAGTAAAGAACCGGGAAATGCTTTGCATCATAGAGTGCATGAAAGATTTGAATGGCCGCTTGATCACCTGGGGGTGTCTCAAAATCATAGTTTTCCTCCTCCTCCAAAATTCCCCGGTCGCGTTGATTACATCGCCTGAGGAACAGTTCCAGGGGAGTTTCAGACAAAATTCTGTCCTCTTGAACAGCTTGCTCTGGAAACTCTTTTGCAACCACCTTGATAGATTCTGCATTGGAGCAACACAAGCAGGCATCCAACACCAAGTTTGGTTCCCGTTCAAAACCAGAGCTATGCCAATCAATGTATTCATTGAATTGAGGATTGACTAATTTCCACATGGCACACAGCTCCTGGATAATTGAAGCAGAAGTACCAGCACACATGAAAGCCGAGAGCACGGTTTGCCCCCCAAAGGATTCTGCCACCAAGGATGGATGTTGCCGCAGAAGTAACATAGCCTGATCTGATTGAAAGGAATCACCTCGTTCGTAACGTGGCAGAAGATATTTTGACAGAATCTCACGTGTAGCTAGGATGCTAAGAGGGCTGTCCTTCTTACGTGAATCTTTGCATCATTCTCCAATCGTCTGCGCTTTAACTCCGATTCCAGCTCTTCCATAGAGAACTCGGAGAGGATACCTTGTTTCTGACTCATCTTGAACAGCAAAAGCAACAGCACTACGCTGCACTACATGCGAACCTTGTTAAAAAGGTGCCGAAAATGAGCTGAGCTCGATCCTTGCCTTGCCCTCACTCTGTTCAAAAAATCATCAAGAAAGTCGGATTTGGATGTGAAGGTAACGGCGGATGCCTCCTCCACCTCGCCATCATTTTCGTTGGAAGAGGTTTTCCACGTTGAAGCGCGAAGCGAGGAAACTGCTCAGAATGGCGAACCCAGAGCTGCCCATACTGGTACTGGTACAGTAGCGAGCATGTTCGTGGAACTTGCTATTGTTACTGGCTGGCTAGTCGACATTGAAGATTGAAGTTTCTCGTCGTGCCCCACTCCAGTCTTTCGAGTTGCCGTGTGCTCCGCGGTTGTTCTCAAGACACTACGCGCTAAGTCGAGTCGAGCCGAGTGACTCTCTCAAGCTAACATATCAGCGGTACCAGGTACGGGTAGCTTCTCCCTATAGCCGCCACAAGCATCACCGCCAATCTGCTGTATGGTACCACTTTTTAATTCAGATTTACTGCGACCCACTATACCAAATATCTAGCTAGACCAGCCACCTGTCTCACTGCCTAGTACTCCTCCTCGAAGCCAGCGCCTCCGCCAGCGGCTTCACCGGGCTCGCCGCTTCCGACTTCTTCGTAGTCCTTTTCGAGGGCTGCAAGATCTTCACGGGCCTCGCTAAATTCACCCTCTTCCATACCTTCTCCCACATACCAATGCACAAAGGCACGCTTGGCATACATCAAGTCGAATTTGTGGTCAATGCGCGACAAGGCCTCCGAGATTGCGGTAGTATTGGCGACCTTTAATGTAGTCGGACGAACGACGATGAATAGATGAGGTTTCATTGGTCAACACATGCATGTGCACTTATCATACGTATCAGCAGCTACTGCACGTACCATACAGACAGCTCGCTTCACTTCTGCGAGATCTCCTTCCGGGACCTGCTTGGGAGGTTCGTAGTTGATACCGCACTGGTAGAGTAGAAAAGAGTATGCCATATCAGATCACAGCAATAGGCAGTCAAAACAAAACCTACTAGCTTGCGAGCCAACTCACCTTGAATCCAGTAGGGCACCAGTCGACAAACTGAATGGTACGCTTGGTCTTGATCGTGGCAACAGCAGCATTCACCTCCTTGGGAACAATATCTCCACGGTACATGAGACAGCAAGCCATGTATTTTCCTGAAAGAGTCGAGTCAGCAACAAAGGTAATACAGGAGATACTTGTGTGAGAATGACACCGAAACTCAATCCAAAACAGCAATTCTTGGAAGGAAAGAGTGCCTCACGTACCATGACGGGGATCGCACTGGCGGTAGGAAAAGGAGGTGCGGGGTGAGTGAGCATAGTGAAATAAACAATTGAAGTCATGCAAGCCATTGCGTGTCACATCATACGCACCTTGGTCATCATATTTTGCGATTCAAAGACAGAGGAGGTAATCTCCGCGACGGAGAACGACTCATGCGCAGCCCTTTCGGAGCTGATCAAGGGTGCATAGGAAGTCAACATGAAATGGATGCGAGGGTAGGGCACCAAGTTGGTTTGGAACTCGGTGACATCCACATTGAGAGCACCATCAAATCGGAGACTGGCTGTCAAGGACGAAATGACCTGCGCAATGAGACGATTCAAGTTGGTGTAGGAGGGGCGCTGAATGCCCAAATTGCGGCGGCAGACGTCGTACTGTGGGAAAAGCGAGAGAAACGTGTGAGCTTCTGGTGTTCAATGCACAACCGTATACAAGTTCAGTCCAAAAATGACTTACAAGAGCCTCGTTATCCAAACAGAAGGTACAATCCGTGTGCTCCAAAAGAGCGTGCGTCGAGAGGACACTGTTGTAGGGTTCCACCACAGCAGTGGAAACCTGAGGGGAGGGAGAAATGGCAAAGCTGAGCTTGGACTTGCGTCCATAGTCAACACTCAAGCGTTCGAGCAAGAGAGATCCAAGTCCCGATCCAGTTCCACCACCGGTGGCGTGGAAGACGAGAAATCCCTGCAATCCGGTACAGGCATCGGCCAATCGACGGATGCGATCGAGCACTTGGTCGACTATTTCCTTTCCGACGGTGTAGTGTCCACGAGCGTAGTTGTTGGCGGCATCCTCCTTTCCACTAATAATCTGTTCCGGATGGTACAGCTTGCGGTAGGCTCCACTGCGGACTTCGTCGCAAACGGAGGGTTCCAGATCGACTGAAGGGATAAATGGATGGAAATGATGAGTGAGATGGTATGGATGGCCTTGCTACCCGTGTGTGTTTTCAATTTAGAATGTACGTACCATAGACAGCCCGAGGAACATGTTTGCCATTGCTGGTTTCGCTGAAGAACTTGGGAAGAGAGGATACAGCATGGATGAGCCTGAATTTCAAAAACAATTGTGTGATCTACTAGTAGTGCCCCAGTGATGCATGGTGAACCATGCCGTCACACCAAACTAGGCTAGCTAGCTAGAGCTTACAGAGCGCGTTGTGTGGAATTCACTCACCGTACTAAAGCTGTCGTCAATGACCCCTTGTTTCTTTTCGACAGCCATGATACCCTCATTGTCAATCCCATGCTCCAAGCAATAGAGCTCCCAGCAGTTGTTACCAGTTTGGATCCCGGCTTGACCGAGGTGGACGGAAATGCATTCTGGAAAAAGCGATAGATAATGGATGAGTATCCCTCTAACGGTATCTTGCCATTATCATCACCACAGTCTCTCGTCAATCCACTTACCACGCATGATGAACGATACTAATCTACTACTACGAAAGAAGGATACAGAGAGTAACAAGCTTGGGTCTCTCGCGACAAGAAACACCCGAGCTAAATGGTAGAGGCAGACGCCAAGGCCAACCAACTGCAGCAGGATATCAGAAGCTGCTTCCCTTTGCTCCGGACATCGTCGATTCCGAGCAAGCCATTCGCATCGAGCGCTGCCAATAAAAATGCGGAGTCGCGGATAAATCGTGACTCGCGACAGGGGGTACGTCAGTGCTGTCAACTGGCTACTCCACCGATTTAGTTGAGAATTCTGGAACCTACTGGATTCTACACAAATCTGAAGATCAAGTTGAGAATTCTACTTTCACCCTAACCCAAACCATCCGACTGATTCAAAATCCTGACTGCTCATTCTGAGGAGTTATCACCTTTTTCAAAATTCTCAACTTTATCGGCGGAGTAGCTGGGATGGTCGTTGGATCTTTCCCCTTTTTGTCATCCTTTTGCATTGGCTGGTTGCCCATGGTACCACCAGTGGTACCAACAACTCAACTTTTGCTACGTGTACTAACAGAGAGAGGTCGTCCTCATCATAGATCCACCCAAGAGCTTGAGTGGCACCATGAATAACAATAATCATCTCACGATGAGACCTATAGCATTGCTTTCTTTTTTGCTTTGGTGCACCAATATTATTATTTTGGTGGAATCGTCGTCGCCCGGTCCACGAAAATTGGTCATGGGAGTGGACGGTGGCACTGAATCCATCCGAGCGTGCCTCTTTGATGCCCACAATGGAGCCATTGTCGGAACATCCTGTGCGACTCCCTACCCAACCAATCATCCACATCCTGGATGGGCCGAACAAAGCCCGGCCGATTGGTACGAGCGACTCGGTGCTTCAGTCCGAGGGGCGCTGGAATCTCTTGCTACAGGTGAAACAGAAGAATACGAAATTTGTGCCATTTGTCTGGATACCACCTGCTGTTCCGTCGTTGTGTTGGATCAAGACCATCAACCCCTCCGTCCAGCGCTCCTATGGATGGATGCTCGATCGGCACCCCAAACCAAGGAAATTCTGCAAAAATGCAAGGGCAATCCCGCCTTGAATATCAACTGTGGAGGGCAGGGACCCCTCTCGGCCGAATGGATGACACCCAAGTGTCTATGGGTGCATCAGAAGGAACCCGAGATTTGGAAACAAGCACACACAATCTGCGAGTATCAAGATTTTCTCAATTACAAATTAACGGGCAAAATGGTGGCCAGTTCCTGTAATGCGGCGACACGGTGGCATTGGAATGGGGAAGAGTGTATTCGCACTGATGATAATGGCAACAATAGCAAGAAGGGGCGACCCATGGCGCTTTACAAGACTTTGGGAATTCCGGAATTGGCGGACAAGTTGCCACAAACGTGTCTCCCCATGGGTGCCGTGGTGGGGGGACTCACCGAGGAAGCTGCGAAACATCTCAATCTACCAAAGGACCTGCCCGTGATACAGGGTGGAGCCGACGCCTTTGTGGGCATGATCGGACTAGGGTGTATTCATCCGGGACAGTTGTGTCTCATTACCGGATCGTCACATTTGCATTGTGTCGTCACATCCAAACCTTCCACGGCACCAGGTATCTGGGGTGCCTATCCGGGAGCCCCAATGCCAGGCATGAACTTTGCCGAAGGAGGCCAGTCGTCCACGGGTAGTATAGTGCGATGGGCCAAGAGCAAGTTGTTTCAACAAGGAGACAGTTTGTCGTACAAAGATTTGGACGATGAGGCGGCTAAAATACCACCCGGTTGTGACGGGCTGGTGGCGCTAGAAACCTTCCAAGGATCGCGGACTCCCGTCACGGATCCATTGGCGCGGGGATCCCTTGTAGGCCTGACACTCTCGCATTCCCGAGCACATCTCTGGCGTGCCTTGATGGAAGCTGTTTGTTTTGGAACTCGCGCTTGTGTCGAAGGTTTGGCCAATGCAGGTCATGTCGCGGATGAAATTATCATTGCCGGTGGGGCTACTCGGTCACCGCTGTGGTTGCAGATGCATGCCGACATTACCGGCTTGCCGGTTGTGGTGTGTGAAAATGGTGATGCACCACTGCTAGGCTGTGCCATTTTGGCCAGTATCGGCGTGGGTATTCACGAGGACGTGGATACAGCTGTCAAAGCCATGGTACGACAATCAAGACGCGTCGTCCCCAATGAGAATGACAAACAAACCTACAAAAGCTTGTACAATCAAGTGTACTCCAAGCTGGGAGATGCTACCCGTCCGATTGCTCACGCCATTGCCGACTTGCGTGGAGGCGGTATTGATGATCATGGTGATGACAAGGCAAAGAAGAGACGAGTTGTCATATCACCTTCATTGCTGGCAGCCGACTGGTCAAACATTAGAGGTGAAGTGGAGAAGTGTATCAAAGCAAAAGCAAGCAGGTAAGTGAAGGAACTTGCTTGTTTCTTTCCCTTGACGACGTCATTCTGTTCCCAACCTGACCCACCTCGATCCCTTCATCCCCCCCCCCTAGCCCAGGCTTCATGTAGATGTCTTTGATGGGGTGTTCTTAGACTCCCCCCATGCTTTGACTTTTGGACCTCAAATGGTGCAAGCGATTCGACGTTCTTGTGATAATTGCGACAGCCAGGCCGTGTTGGATCTTCACATGTGTGTGGAGCGTCCCCTTCGGTATGTGCAGCCCATGGCAGATGCCGGTGGCGATCGTTTCATCTTTCAATGGGAAGCCATGGGAGGCAGCGACACGGGCGCTCTGCAAGAAGCCATTCGACTGGCCAAAGCAGTCATATCCTCTGGGATGCAGTGTGGTGTGTCCATCAACCCTGGTACCGACGTAGAATCCATCCATCCATTGTTGGAAACAGGTCTTGTCGATTTGGTAGATATCTTGGCAGTGGAGCCGGGATTTGGTGGTCAAAAGTTTCAACCGCGAGCATTGCAAAAGTTGAGAGATCTAAAAGAATGGAGGGACCAAGAAAGAGACCGAAGAAAGTTTGAACTGTTGGTGGATGGTGGCATCAATGAGCACACGGCTTCATCAGCGGTGAAAGCAGGTGCCGGTATCCTTGTTGCTGGGACGTACTTGTTCAAGCATCCTGAAGGGTTGCGGGCGGGAGTAGAGGAGATCACAGCCCCGTCACATGGAGGCGCGCAGTCGTGATTGATTATACACTGACTGATTTAATTGGATCACCCCGCAGAGGTACCGTACCGGTAGGAGACGTCCTAGCTAGAAAGACGTCAAAGGTAACCTTTGATGAGTCGACTCGAGTTTAGTCAAAGACATACAGCACCTACCCTACTGGTATGCATGTACACTACAATAGCATTGCCCGTGACAAAATAGATAAACGTATAAGCTTCCTACTATTTTGGGGAGCGGGTACAAAGAGCATACAAAGCATGGAATGCTTTGAGCTGTCGTTCTCCTTCATGATAGCAACTCGCTGCAAGTCCCCGCCTCTCTGCTTTTATTGGCGGTGCACTCATCACAGGCCAGAAAGCTCCGAAAGCAGCTCTACTCTAAAAGTTGTTCAAGTGTCCCGCTTCTTGCACCAAACCTGGGCCGATTCCTTGGCAGCATCGAGAATAGAAAGTTTTCGTTGGAAGATTGGGCAGTGAAATTGGTGGATTGACCAGTGAGCCAGCTGACAGTCTTTGGAGCAGTACTCGGAACACTCGCAGTTGGGGCACCACATTGTTTTTGTTTCCCCCTTGCCACAATTGGAGCATCGCCGGACTTCTGGTTCCTCAAGCAGTTTCTTTTTCATGTCTTTCAAGCAATCACAGGGGATTTTTTTGTCTATATACAGGACCACATCGCGCATGCTTCCACAGTGCTTGGTGCAACACCAATTCATACGGAGATATTTCTCCGTTTCCACCTCATCACCCATGAGTTCAAGAAAATGTTTTTGCGATGTAAGTCCAGCATTGTAAGGGCGACCTTTCTCAAAGAAAATGGCTGCCTTCACGAACTTGGTAAAACAATTGGGGCTTACAGTCTTGGATCCGGATCTGGCTGCCCCTATAGACGCCAATTGCTGATCAACGGTATAAAGTTCACAGATCTGGCATTGGGAAGCTGCAAACCCATACAGATTAGCGACAAAGTCCTCGGCTGGATTCGCTTCGACGATGGCTCGAGACAAATCTTCCCAATCCCATTCGCCGTCATACGATAGATACTTGAGACATATCTTCGTAGAGACGTTATCAAATTTCGTCCCTCCATGACGACAAGAGTGTTCATTATTGATGGCCGCATTGAAATCACAGGTCAAGGGAGGGGAAGTTGCCGCAACAGCGCCGTGGTTCTGTTTTAGATTCTGTGTTGGACTCTTCTTGATGTTCTTCTTCCCTCCCTTTTTCTTGGAACTGCGGCGGTTCTTCATCTTTCTTGCTGCTCAGCGCTGCTGAACGGTAGAATGAGGCCACAGACGGAGGATCTAGGGCAGAAGAGAGCAAGAGCGTGTTCCACAAAGCGTGCAATGGATCGGGTCGGTTGAGTTGTGGGAGGACTGTGCAGTGCAAAAAGGGCATCAGGGAGTGTGATGCAGGGAGCCAATGACGACGGAGCAGGAACAGAAAAGGGAAGGCGGGCAAGAGGGAGGACAGGAGGAAAAGGTCCGTGTGGACGGTCTCCCTGTGAAGCCCTGAAGCAGGTTCAGAAACAACTCTGTCATTGGCCAATATCTCTAACCCTACTCCGAAGCTTGGCCACGAGCTGTGTGAATGAGAACGGCCTCGATGACAAGATACTAGTACTTTAGAATCCCAAGAGAATTCATGCTTCTGCGGCCCCGATAGGTACCTGGTAGCAGCTGTATTACGGCACCGGTACTTTGCACTCACTTGGATCAGGTTCCTGAATGGAGGGGCCCACATCGCCACATGGACACCGGCTCGTGCCTCTAGAGGTTGCCTTCATCGTGTCGAATTCCGCATCTGCCCTGTGTGTGAATTCGATTCGACTTGACGGGGTGAGTTGGGCAAGTTCACCAACTGTGTTACGAGCACGTCACTTGAGAGTGTGTGTTCGTTCAGACAGTGCCTTTTGAATTTTTAGCGGCAGCATCGGAAGAGTTGGTGCGGTCCAGACGTGACTGGTTGATTTCGCAGAGGCTTTGGCACCACAACGCCAAGATTGTGGCCAAGCCAATGGGTAGCTGCACTGTCGCAGTACCGTAGAAACTGCAGCACAGTACCGGTAGGAACGAAAGCACTACCGAAGTATATGTGC
>CAICTM010001717.1:0-23889 GCA_903772945.1 Seminavis robusta
TCAGTTTCGGTTTTGCTGCGTACCATCCTCCCTACATATAAAACTTACCAAGTTTCGGAAGAGCTAGAACTTCTTCTGAAACAGGCACAGAACAACGCTTGCCCTAATACAAATCTGAGTGCAAAAGACATCCAGGCGCTGCGGTTTCTTGCAGACCTCCTTTCTCGTCGGGGCGGCCAAATATTTGTCTCCGGACCGGTGTACGCTAGTCTTCCATCTGCCAACAGTGCCATTGCTGAGGCCTTTCCCCGCAACCAAGCAGTCAAGATCATTCTTCAGGCTATATTTGCTCTCGTCTTTTATTGCTATTCACTGCTGGGAGCGTTGTCGATGTCGATGTCGAGCACAAAGACTCACCCAGCAGAAGAGCATTGGAAACAGATGGAGACCAATGAAACTAGCCTTTGCGAGGGTTACATATTCAGTACCAATGACAAGGTGATTGACCGGCCAAAGTTAGAGGACCTCATACGAAAAAGGAGAAGCAGACCCGGAGCACACGTACTGGTCTGCAACTGAGCGAACTGTGCTTTGATCTGGCACACGCTGCAAGGATTGAAACATTTGAAAATGAACTTTTGCAGGTCTAATTCTTGTTTTTCATGGAATGCATGAAGCGAGGAATCCATCGAGACTTCCTGTCCTTGGGCCCAGCTGGCGCAGTTTGATGGAGATTCCTGGCAGCAGAAGTAGATGAGAGCACCTCGGAATAGATAGATTTTCGAGAAACAGGCGCGTCATTTCTGACCGAATGGGCCTCGGCTGTAGCATGGACGCTGGTGGTGGAGATGAGCTCGGATAATACCGAGTTTCTATTGGCAACGGAAACATCCTCGGTCATAACCGCGGTTCTACTCTGGTCCCTGAACATTGCAGGAGTTGGAGTTTTGGTAGCAATGGCCACCAACTCATCTGGAGCAAGTGCAGGGGTCTTGGTTTTCGTCCTTTTCGTCCTATTGCTCGTGCCGTCGACTGTTTGGTGCCACTCTTGCAAGGTATCTAATGGTACCCCCAGGCGGGTAGCAATGGGCATGAGTTCTTGATGGGTAGGCGGTGAGGTTTGGCCATAAATAGCTTGATTTGACTTTTGTAACACAGGGCGAGGAACCTCTAGAGGGTGACAAGAGATGCAAGTTCCAAAGTAGGAGTGGGTGTTGGTGAGTGGGAAGCGCAGCTTACCGTTTAGCAACATTCTGTGTGTCTTGGCAATACCGCAGGCGTCACAACGCTGGTATCGAGCTTGCTTTTTATGAGTGTGCATTTGCTTCTTGACCATTTTGGCAAGCTTGCTTTGTGGCGGTTTCGTTGCGACTGTGCTGGATCTCACAACTTCAGGGTCGCGCAGTATCTTCGTGCTGTTTTCGCTAGTCGCCATGTTGGTACATGTAGGAACACGAAGACTAATGTCCGCGAGAGCATTGGTTTTTCGGTTGGTGTTGGCCTCCTCTCCTTCGACGCTGCAAGCTTCCTGATCACCTCCATTTCGGCTGCCGCTACCAACGCTACTAGCAGAGCCATTCCCGCTACTGCCGGTGCCTGATCCATTCAACAGGATGCTGTCCCCCGTCACTTCGTACGGGAATAGCATTGGTCGGAACAAGTGCCATGGGTATCCGACAGAAACGTCTTCGAATTCCTCAGCTACGTCCTCATCAGTCATTTTCGTTGATGATACGCCGTCTGCTGCGAGCACCATGTCATCGATATCTTTGTTGCTGCTGCTCGATTCACCTTGCTATGCCAAGCTCCCCATCTTTGATGTCGCTGCGGCATGCAGTTGTTGGCTTTCAGGTTCTTGCGCAGTCTTGGTGGTCTCATCGATTCCCATACGCCTGCATGCCAAGCAACTTGGCCGTGGATACTGGTAACATCGTGGAAATGAAGATTCATCCTTCTCATTGTTGCAGATGAGTGGTCTAGTAGCATGGGTGCCGATGCGTCCCTCCGAGTTCCGGTTTAGTACTGGTACAACAGTGAAGCAAGCGTTGTCGAAGATTTGGTTGCGGGGAGTCACCTGGACGTCTTTTGAGCATGGCCAATCAAGTCAACAACGAGTATTCCCCCGTCGCTTCGTCGTCACCGTCACCATCGGACGAAACCGACTGGTAGTTGATTGCCGATCAAGTCAATAAAGGAGGTTGTGGGTCCGCATCTGAGCCAGGAGTGTCTGCAATACGATGAGACAATCAGTGGCATGAGTGCACGAAGCAACCGCAGTGTTGTACGAGTCGAGACTGCCAGTCATGATCACGCAGCAACCATCAATGGTGGACCTGCAGGATGCAGAAGCGTCTCCTAGAGCAATGCTGAGACTGCGGACGATTCGCAGTCTGATCGCTTCTAGCTAGCTCTAGCAGGGCGACGTAATCGTCTTGGCTTTTCAGTAGCAGTTGCATAGCATTGTGTTGCTCTGAAGCAGCCAGCCACGGTCCAGCTTGAACCACCAGCATTGTAGGAAGCAAGTTCCTACGGGAGGCATGAAGCAATTGCTACCGGTAGCTAGCAAGCGTGCAAGTTCGACAAGAGTAGCCCAAGCTCTCTGAGGCCCCATCGATCCGTAACTTTACTCTTTGCAGCCAGCCGTGCATGGAAGAGTAAAGGGAAAGGGACCAACGAAGGCAGCGATCTTCCTATGGAACCCCTAACAAAGGAACACCATCGTGGAAACGATCTCGTTGGCTCTCAGATCTTCCCAGCCCGCCCACTCTGCTCCAGCAATCGGACATTCAAAGACACGAAAGACTGGCTGAACCATTAATTTGCGTGCATCTTCAAGGTTCGCACGATACGTACTAGTAGTCTACCGTATGTTTCCAAGCCAACAAGTAAGTAAGTTCGTTTCTGGGGAGTGAGGCAAGTCGGTTCCCGTATCAACACGCACGCACGGTTCCCATGAAGCTAGCTAGCTAGCTATTTAGAAGACTGCCCCATAGAGTTTGATCGTACGGTAGCTAGTTTGCTTGATGGCCGGAACATTCCTCGGGAATAGCAACAGTGTTCCCATACCGGTAGCTACCGGTAGATCTATCAAATGCTGGCTAGAGACACCAATTAATTGATGTTGCTGCTTTGCATGTACTTGCGGTACTAGCCAGACTAGTAGCCAAGTTCCAGTGTACTAATAATTCCCTGTTGTTCGGGTTCCGTATGGTTGTTATTACGGAACCTGTGCCGCGCTCTGATGTTTGACTTGGCTTCCGTGCTCAAACCATTGAATCATTCGGTTGGTTGCCACCAAGCTAGTTACCAACCATTAGCTCGATCGATGATAGCCCACGGATTGGACTACGTTCGACCGATACGGTAGCTGGCTAGGTACAAAAGTAAAGATTACCGTGTAAGATAAATGTAGTTCACAACTAGTAGTTATGTATGTATGTAATAAGAATGCAATTAATAATTTCACTTTTGTTGGTCTTTTGATCCCACCCTGGCACTTGCCGCCGCCGCCGATCGTTTGTCCACCCATGTGGCTGTGGTGGCAGTGCCGTAGTAGTACATTTACAAAACAAAAAAGCCAGAGACCCTCACCCCTCTCCTCCTTGGCCGCCGTCGTCGTTTACGCTCGTTGTTGTTGTTGATGCTGTAGGTAAGCCTGTTTGATCTGCTCCGATGTCAATCCTTTCAGAGCACCCGAATCGTCAAGATTGAGAATGACATTGTAGCTTCCTCTTCCGTACTTGTTGACGCCCTTGAGGATGGCCGCCATTTGTGCCTTGCCAATGCCATTGTTGGAGTCGTCGTCGTCGGATGTGAAAGCGAACTTGCGCTTCTTCTTGTCAGGATACTGCAGCATATCGTCATCATTGACGTCCACTTCTTCATCATCGTCACTATCTTCTCCAATATCGGAAACGTTTTCCATGGGAAGTCCTCCACAACTGGAGAGACGTCTCAGGAGCGCATCTTCTTCCGCTTCTGCTTGTCGCTTCCTAGGAGAACTGCTGTTTCCAATATCCCCATATCCTAGTTTGACCAGAGTGGGTTCTTCTAGGACATGATTGTGCCATTGCTGCAAGAGAGAGCGTGTGGCAGCTTGTGCAGTGGCATGAGAGTAGGGTCCATTTCCCTGCAACAACGTTTGGACATGAGCAATGAGTCTATTGGCGAGTGCTTGATGCTGATTGTTGTTTTTCTTGTATAGATCCTTGAGTAGGAATCCCACCAAATCCCCTGGCAGAGAGCGGATATCATGAGAGGAAACGGATCGGACAGACATGTCATCGGAAGTGTGGTTGTTGTTATTGTTGCTGGTAGTAGTGCTGTTGTTGGAAGTGAATAGATGATTGATGTGTTTTTCATAGTTTGCAATGGCAGCTCTGACCTTGAGATTTGTGTTTGCAGACTTTTTTGCCATTTGTAGAGAATGATTGAACATCTGAAGTTGCACTTGTACTTGGAGGAGCCTTAGAACACGCCTGTAGAATGTCTGAAAGAGGGTGTGATTCTCTACTTTCAAGTTCGGCATGGCATTGACTTGATTGGGTCTTTCTTGATTGGGAGTCAAAACAACATCTTGATTGGCATCTTGTCTGACCAGCAGAGACTTCATGAGAATCAACTCTTCCTTGATGGAGTTCCACTGTTCCATGGTGGATTCACTACTACTGGTATCATCATCCTGTAGTTCCAGCAGAGCCACATCTAGACTGAGTGAAGCCAATTGGAGTCGATTGAAGAATCTGCCAAAGGAGGGTTTGCTGGGATTACTGCTGGTAGATGGGGTACTAGTGCTGGTAGATGGGGTAGTAGCAGCCATGTCATGGTTGGATCCAAAGAGGTTCTCCAGAGCCTTGATGGACTCGTCCGAGTAATCCCTGATAGGGTTAGGGATACTTGTGGAGTTGAGGTTAGAGTTGGGGTTAACTTCAGTGGAAACGATTTTGTGGCACCACCACTCGCAAAAGTCGATCAGACATCTTTGGCTGTCTTCACTACTAGAGCTACCGTTAGTGTTACTAGTGCTAGTAGTAACACCCGTACCAGTAGTAGTACTAGTAACACCAGCAGTAGTAACTCCCGTAGCAGCGTACGTAGAAGTCATGTCTTGGGTAAGGCTGCGCTCGTTGGCTCTGCGGCGAGGCAGCGTAGGAATCGTACTATTGTTGGTAGTAGTAGTAGTAGTAGCGCGCTCTGGATCTGGAAGTCTCATTGTCATCTTGCTCTTCTTGCTATTTTCTATTTGTGGAGTTTCTCGTTGACTTGACTTGATTTGACTTGACCGACTTGAGTTGTTAGATAAATTTTTTGAATTGATTTTGTGAAGCTGTAAGTGAAGGGTGAAGGTGATCGATTGCTTTGCTACTACATGTAAAGTAGCTTGGCTCACTCACTCATTATTTATTCAATTTTGTTTCCCGTGCTGTTTCTGCTCGTAGAAATCCTACCACATGAACGGAGCGAACGGCTTAAAACTCCCTCCACTCATTCAAAACTGGCGATACCAGTAGCTAAATAAATCTATTCCACTCACTTTTGAAGCGCTAACTTGTCGCGCCTCAAATCACTACTTAACGAACATTGCGCATTTCTATCACCAGGGGGGTGCCTCAAACCAACCGGTTTTGCCTCTTCCTTTCTTACCCCACCTTTCTGACAGTTTGGCGATTAGGTACCGTCTCCAACCAAGTTTAGCCATTTTCAACCGCTTTTGACCGCCTCCGACCGCCTTCAACCGTCTGTTTTACCGCTTTCTTACCGCCTTTTTACCGCCTGTTTACCGCTTGTTCACCATTTTACCGCCTTTATTAGCCTTAACCACTCCTTACCGCCTTTGACCACTGTTCACCACCTATTCTAATCAAATGGGTACCACATCCAGGTGGTTGGGGATATATTCAGACAAACAAGATTGATTTGAGGCACCCCCCAGTTCATGTCTGTGCATCAGTTGATATTTCACCATGCTTACACCGTAACAGAAGTGTTCCAGTGCGCTAGATCCCGGAAAGCGACGGTGCAGTCAATAGTCGTTTACTATTACTTTAGTATACACCTCTTCATAGATACTGCATGGGTGACGATGAGAATGCATGTGCTTCGCTTACGTTTGGAAGTTGTACAACCATCCAATCAAACGCTCACCTTCCGAACAACATGCAAGAACGTAACACGCAGCAAAGATCCTTCCGTGCAAATGACAATCCCACCAGCCCACCAGTATGACATACTAATAGCTAATATATATGCATAGTACTGTATTCGGATGGTTACATGGTTACCCTTGAATAACGACTATGAAAACTGTCAGTGCGACGTTGATGGGAGGGGCACATGTAGCATTGGTCCAGTCTACGCATGGTTTCAACTCGCCAAATTTGGACCTGCCTGCTGACCTGCCGGAACGAAACTGGAGTAAATAGAATTCTATTTTAAGGCTACTCTGAGTACGACTATCCACCGTGCCGCTACCCTAAACCGATAACCCCCACAAACATTGGGGCGGAGAGAGTTGGCCCCCTCAGCCGGGAAAGTTTAAAACCCAACCGAGGCAAGATATTAAGGGGAAGGTCACCAACCGGACCCGCCCCAGCTGCTGCTGTCATCAGCACTTCTACTAGCTGCACTATTGCTGATAGTGTCAACACTGCTGTCATCTAAATCAAGGTCAGACCCGAAAGCCTGATCCAAAGTTGCTGCTGCCTCATGGAAGGCTGCGGCCAGTTGTTGCTGCTCTCTACTTGCTTTGTCCACCACTGGCATCCAATTTGAAAGCCAGGCTTTGATATCGGATGGTGCCATTTCCATTTGGTCCTCTAGTGGCCTTTTGAAAATGGAGTTGACAAGAGACAGTGGCACCTGGTCTGCCTGCTCATACAGAAGCTCTACTTCCCGTTGAAGCTGTTGCTGCTTCTTGATCCACCACTGCTGTTTATCACGTCCATGCCTGGCTGCATTGCGGACCTGCCGGAACGAAACTGACTGACTTTGCATGATCTCTTCAGGCGACGACATTGGAGTTCGCTGGAAATGCAGACGGGACTTGCTTGGATGCAACCATAGGCTACATGTATGTAACCATTCAAGCAAGCGAGTGATTGGTGCTTGTGGGACTGTGGGACTGTCACAGGTTTCAGATGATGGATGATGAGAGATAGCTGATGTTGGTGGATCTCGCCACGAGCTACAGTCGTACCGTACTATTCGTACCACGGCTGCAAGACTGCTGCAAACGTATCGTACAGCACAACACGATCGTGTGACCGTGTCGGTTCGATTCATTGGGATTTCTATTGAATTGGCTACCGGTACATACCCCCACTGTGCATCCCCACGAGCCAGTTGCCAGGCAGCAACTGAGGTGATGTACCCAGCTACCAATAGCAACCGTGAAGAACCTAGCCACAACCTCAGGTGGGAGGTGGGAGCGAGTCAGTTCATGATTGCTCTGGCTGGGTTGCATTCTTGGCTGCGTGTTACGTGGTGGCTGATGCACTATCAAATAGTGTCCTTTGTCGCTTGTCGCTTGCTCCAAAGCAAAGCCTCTCGATCAAAATAACCTGCGGGAGGTGACTAGTCTAACTACTACCGGTACCGGTACCTGGTACAAGGTAGTCACTTCTTTACCTCATTCTTGCATTTACAGTGGTTCAGCGTTCAGCCAAGCAGAACTCTTGCTTGGCTGACTAGCTAGCTAGCTACTCTAGACTCAGTCATTTGACTCCATCTATATCATCGAGTACTAGTACCTGTCTGTAAGTGATGGTCCATGCTGCCAAAGCTGTGCATCCACAGCCATGAGGTCTCTTTCCATGGCTTGCAACACTGCCGGGGCGCCCAGCGTAGCTCGTACCGTAGCGTGGGAATTGAGATCTCCCTTTTACGTAAATCGAAAATGTAAGCCTCTTTTTCAAATTTTATTCTTTCTTGGTCAAGTATTTGACAGAAATTGACCGTTTCTAGAGTCGAGAAAGCAAAATTTTGCGATTCGCACCGACCCGCATGTGTTTTACCGCGGTGGGCACATTTTTGGCACATCGGGGCTTACCTGGTACCGGTGCCAAAATGAGCCGATCATATCAAGACGGTCAGCCAGTTTGTTTCATGAAACGACAGAGTCAAGTCAAAACAAAACAGTATGTCATTGCAGCAGATTGCAGTACGCAACGAGCGAGCAACAACGTTTGATAGGCAGCGAAAGCACACAGCTGGATGGACGGATGGTGCATTGTTCGCACAAGGACGCCTGTCCCGAGGAGCGAGTGCTGGAAATGGAACGGCATTGACTATAGCTACTGCACAGTGTAAGGTTTTCGTATATCCTGTGTATCTGTGTATCGATTCAAAGCAGTTGAATCCACGATACCGGTACGCACTAGTACGGTACCAGTAAAGCAAGATAACCCGAACGGTTGCTCGCTACTGTATCATAGTTCCATAGCTATGCATAATATATGACATGCACTTCTCTATGCATTGCTATTACTAGCATCCGATCCACATGCATACAAGCTAAGACCCCACCGGCCCTCGGCGTGTCGCAGGCGTTCAACTGAAAGGTTGGACAGCTAGGATTTTCGTGCAACCAGAGAAACCTCTCTACGTCTGGTTGGGTATGGACACTTTTCAAGTGTTTCAGGGTGCCCTTGGTGGAAACCATACGCATCAAGAATGGGATGTTTCGCCTGTGGCAAAAGGGATGCCACCTACATTGAAGAATTCCCGCCGACTACGGAAAGCCCAAAGAGATTTTGCACGGGATGTGCGGATGTATGTTGCCTTTCTGCTGCTTTATCTATCTGTTGGTTCAGCTGCCTCCTCGGGTACCCTATTGTCACGTATCCTAACTCAACTTGTCCGCTTCATTTTTGAACCTGAATACAGAGAGACCGTTGCGTGCCCACGAGACGGTGCAAGTTCATTGACCAAGAGGGAGTCCAGTGTAGAGGTTGGTACACAAGCGGCGGATACTGCAAAAAGCATGGAGGAACTACAAGAGGGGATTGTCCCGATTGTGGCAAGAGAGGCTCGTTCACCAAGCATGCCTTTTCCCTAGACGGTTTGGACCCAGCGGTCAAGCTTTGCGGAGACGACAGCCGTAACATTCCGGGAATGGCCAGCGATGAGCCCTTTGTTGTGGTTGATGCACCCGAAGTTCAAAGCTCTTGGAAACGATACCTGACGGTTCAGTGTTTGTGCAACCAGCAGATGAATGAAGAGGTCTGGAAAAAGCTTCAAAACACGTTCATGGCACACTATCTGCCCAGGTACACGGAATGTGTCGTCAAGAATGGGGAGCTCTTGTTTGCGGATCAGGTCAAGACGGAAGATCAAGTTGAGAAACGCCTGCAGGAGATCTTTGACATGAACAAGAAGAGTTTTGAACTGCGTGAAAATCGAATGCTGGCCGTTCTTTACTGGTGTCCAAACAAGGAGGATGCGACAAAACCCGTGCTGGCTGGTTTCTGGTTTCTCCGAGCATACCCAGATGACCTCGAGGGTTTCCTTCTGGTTCTGGACAGTACGGTCGACGAAAGGAGCTTGGAAGCTGTCCTTCAGCGAAGCAGTGTCTTTCGGTTTGCAGAGACACCCACCAAAGAGGAAAAGTTGGCTGGCCGGACTCGAGGCCATGCGTAGCGCCTTGATATCCAGCAGTGGAATCAACAGCGATGCCGCAGGAGCTGGCAACGGCACAGAAGTTGGCTTTTCGTTCATGGTTTGTACCCAAAGAGCCTTTCTCAAGAGCGACGAGATTGCGTACTTGCGTGACCTAGAACCAGCACTTCCTTTGAACTTTGTGGAAAAGGTCATGCAAAGATCCCTCGGAGTGAGTAAATGCACGTTGGCATATGTGGCTTGCACTCGTGGCTTTGTTTATGGTGGTCCCTGCTAACCCATATGCCTGTGATCCTTATTTCCTGCAATGGGCGAGCAGATCATACCTCGAGAACGAAGGAACTTGCTGGTACTGTTTGCAATGCGCAGGGCTAACTACGAACGAGAACGTCGAAATCTTGAGCAAGCTTCCACATTGTTTGATGCAAGCGAAACGGCGTTTCAGGAGGGCGATGGCGTGGTTCTGGACGCCCCTGCCATGTTTCCCACCGAAAACTTTAAAAAGGGCGACGACAAGGAACATCACGGTGATTGGGTCTTTCTGCTTTTTGGGTACCAAGGCATGAAGAAACGCAGCCACAAGAAAAAGAAACACAGCCAAGCAGCCGAGGACGAGACACAAGCGGGTGCAAACACGGAGGGTCATTGGATATTTGACGACGACAGTATTGACGACTTTACTGGTATCCTATTAGAAGCCCCCCGAGACATCGAAGTACCTGTGGAAGCAGCTAACAGTTCCAAACACGAGGCAGGCTTGTACGCACAGGCAGCACACGACATTCAGCGCCGCCAAAGCCTTTGAGCACTTAAGCACGGAAGACCAGAGGCAGACTTTTGCTTTGTCGACATTCAGCAACTCTTTACCTACCGTATCGCGTATAGGTACAGCAGCCAGTTTCAACATGTGCGTCATACCGGCAGACTGCTGGTTGCCAGCAATAATCTATTGAGACACCTGGAAATTGTACAGCGCTCGGCTAAACGTTTTTCTACTCGCTGTCTATCACTTTCGGCAGCTCTTTCTGCATGCTGTCCCGATGCGGTGCTGCAAACGGCACCAAACCCATCCTCGAGGCCCGTTTCTAGCTTGATTGCATGCGTGTATACTATTGTTCCTACCAACTAGCGTTCCGCCCTACCTGAATCGAATCCCCCGTTATTGCTACGTTTCATTTTCTATGATTCAATGTCTAGGAATTCGTCTGGTTGAATATGTGAATCCGGGGTCTACCCCAGCGCCAACAACAACGATGGAAACATAAATCCTCAATACGCAATGGCTCATGCAATCACAAAGCAGCACTTTTTGGCGATTGAATCATCCAAACGAACTGAGAATGGAGACCACCAGCGGCATCATGAAATCCCATTCATAAAATGTGCTGCTTTGGACACTGCCGGTTGGTTCCTTTTCCCAGTTGGTGGGATCTCGAAGCGACGCATGCACGAGAATCACAGTGGTTGCAGTCCATACAATCCACCAAAAGACGCGCTGTAGAAGGTAGAATAGAACAAAGCAGGAAACCAAAACCGCGACCACGACTTTGGCAGATGCAACACCACGAAGAGAAAAAGTGAAATGATGGGGTGAGTGCAAACAACCGCTAACTATTAGGAATCCAGCCAACCATTCATTCCTTCAGGAGCTCACCTCCTCGTTTCAACTTTTGTTCGTCATGCTTGTTGCATTGGATGACTGGCCACCAAAGAATGGCAAGAGAACCCACCCCCAAAATGGCAGAGGGACTTATAAGGAGTGCCGAGAGGACAAAGTAGACGGTCAAGCGGAAATAGTTGACATAGAAAATGGCAAAGTTGGTTTGGATTCGAGGAACGAGCAACGCAGGGGAGCAAAGCCAGTTGCAGTTGCAGTTGCTCCTCCCGTCGCTTTCAGAGCCGGACCCCACGCAGCCACAGAAAACGTTCCAAGGGCGCAGATAGTCCGAACTCATAAAGTGGGGTTTCTGATTCGATTCATCCGTACTATATGTAGTATCCACTGTATCATCTGTAGTAAGTGTAAGTGTACCGGAAGTGTTGGCTTGACCTTCTTCCTCGTCATTGTTGGTGATTATAGCTAGATCGTCCTGATCCGCCAAGAGCGGGACACTGCGCGGTCAATGCAGCCCAGTACGCATAGTCGGTACCAGACGTGGACACAAACACGGTTGAGTGAGATTTTGGTGTTCAAGTACTACGGTACCGGTAGCTAGCTAGCTAGCTAGTTCCGTACCGCTGCCTTTCCATGAAGCCCCACCGTGTGAAATGAAAGGCGTCCGCTTACCCACTAGGACCATTGGGATCGGACGACTCTTTGTTGAGGGCTTCGAGGTCGGTCATGGTGGTACGATACTAGTGATCTTTGGATTGATTTCAACAATCATTCTTTGTGAGAAGAGCACAAGCTAGTGACAGATACTTTAGCCTGCAGAGCGTCGGAGACAGGAGGAAGTCTTCTTCGTTCCTAATTTTGATGCACTGCCAAGACAGCTTTAGAATGGAGGTAGATGCGGTAAATCAAATTCTTCATTCGAGGATTTTCCCACCTGTTTTCTAACTAACCAATAACTGTATCCCTATCTTTACCAATACTACCGGGCGGGTACGTGTCTTGCTGCGTGCGTGCAGCTTCGGGCACCTCGTGGAAGGTTCTCGTGAAACCCCAGACAAACACAATTGAGAAAGGCACTACTAGTATTAATAATCAGATTGATCATTCATCGTCTAATTTGAAAGTCTTCTCACTCTCCATTCGAATCCATAGTGACTTGTACCAATTGTTCAAAACCCTCTGTGTGGCAGCTTCTGGTGTTGGCACCATGTAGAACTTGTCCAGTCGACCAGCCTCAGATTTGCACCCAAACTGCCACCTGTCACCAACATCTTTGGATAATAATTTCTTGGCCATAGAGCAGAATATATTGGTCATGCTGGAAGTGTGATAAAACTTGGTAATCAAGTTGGAAGGAAAAGCATCATGAGAAGCATGGCCGATCTTCTTCACAATTTCAACCTTGTTCATTGACATTTGCCATCCTTGACACTCAAAAATATGAATATTACCCAATCGAACACTTTCAAAACTGGGGAATGTGGCATAGCACATGTAGTGCACAGCGCGGCACAATTCATCTCCTGATCTGGGATTCCTCATGACTTTGATGGTGGGATTGGCCGCATCCATCACCAAGGTACATTTGCCACTGTGCGGATCAAAATCATAGGACATGAAATAATTGGGCAAGAGTTCAGTCATTCTTTGAAGGGAGCGTTTGCCCTCTTCATACGTCAGTGCAATATTGTACTCTTGTCGCACTTCCTGCATTTTGTAGGCTCTATCAACAGCCCATTCAAGGCTACCCTTACCACTAATAGCCAAATTGACATACATAAAGTCAGAGAGATCATCCAAGTCTGGTAGATTTTCTATGGCATCCTTAATCTCAATGGCCCATTCTTTCTCTTGCTCCGATATTTTAAAGAGGCTAGGATCAATGGGTGGTTGTTCTATGCCCTCGGTTTTCTTTTTCTTACCCGAACATGTTCTACCTTTGTCACCATCATTGTCATTGGTTATCTTACAATTGCTCTGATCATCAGAGGCATGGCTGTTGTTGCCTGGAGGATCCACTGGATTGGGTTGCACTCGCTGCTCTTGCAATCCCCAATCGAGATCGATTGCAAGGTTTCCATTTCCATTGTCGTTGTCGTTGTTGTTGTTGTTGTTGTTGTTGTTGGCTGACTGCATGATACTAGCTAGCTAGCAGTACCTGGTACCAGGCAATAGTCAGGGGAGGGGGTATTTCTTGGTTGGCAAAGCGAAAGGATTTGATTTTGTGGGGAGCTCTTTTCGCTTGGTTGTTGGTGAAGTCTGACCGGTAAGCAGGTCCTGAAAATTTTTAATGTTGTACCACTAAAATGATGAGCGACGAGCACCCTTGATGGTTGAACGGTCAGGTCGGTGAAGAAGGGTAACGTTTACTCTTCGGATGTTCAGGAAAGCGTGACTTATATCCGACTAGCTACCAAATCAGTAGTTAGTCTAGTGGAGAAAGGCAGGAGGGAAAGATGATGACCCATCATCCGTAGAACACTTTTAATTAATTAATGAACTCTTTTATCACCACCACTGCTCCATGAGCAATAACTCACATCATCAGAAGTATTTTGAGTGGCTTTCTTAGTAGCACAGCTGTACCGGTATCACGTTGGTGCAGAAAGTCGGCTCTTGGAAGGACGGAGGGTCTTCGTTCGCAGCGGTACTCGTACGCCAGAACCGCCTCTTGCGCCTCGCCTCCACTCCAAACTACATGTACCAGGTACTCTGGCTACTAGCTAGCTCTACCTAGACTACCGTTAGCTCGTAGTCTAGCGTCTAGCGAGCCAGAGCTATCTACTACAGTAGTAAGGTACGGTGCCACCAGCCACCAGCATAGGGAGCGCTCCTATCCTTCGCACCCCACTGTGGGGAAGAGGAAAAGAGACCTTGTGCAGCACCGACGCATACCAGTACTAGCATAAGTTCCAGATATCATTCAATACTCTCCTCGCATTGCCTTAGATCTAGTTCATTGGACGTCGAGTTTTGGCTAGTTCTCGCACCAGTCGAGTGGATCTGGTGCAGCACCGGGAGATGAAGCTTCCACGGGGGTAGGAGTTGGAGCTGCTGAAGGTTGGGGGCTGGCAGTGGGAACGCCGGTTTCCCGCAAACCAAATTTCACAGTCAGGATATCAAGATACGTTTCTCCGTATGCTTCGTACACCAAGCCCCCGGTTAAGCTGTCGGGGAAAGAAGCAGCGCTTCCATAAACGGGATACACTTGGGTGTCGTCCAAAAAGTTGTTGAAGGAGTTGATCAGCAGCAAGTCCTCTAGTTCGGAATCCAATAAATGCTGGGCTGTCTCCAAAGAATATGCAAACAAGCTTCCCTCTTGCCCTGGTTCCTCAGCTAGTACTCGTGACAACGGAGTGGTTGCTTCCCCCGAAGCCCTATCGTTGTAACCTGGTAGCACCGTAGGTAGGAAGGAGCATCCTTCATTCCAGGCTGCAATGCGCCACTGTCTCTGCTGTTCGTAGTAAGCGTCCAACGTCGATTGTCGAGCCTCAAAATACTCGTCACCGTGATCTGCTGTCGTCGTATCATTCCACGAATCCATCATGTTGCCGTAGACGTTGATGTTTGCGATTCCATCCAGCCAAGAGAATGGCTCAAACGTATGAGTCTCGAGTGGAGCATCGCTCCAAGCAATGTCATCTCCCACAAGCAAGAGCTCCAGACTGAACTGATCAGACGCCACGGTTCGAATCGTCGTCACTAGCGAAGCCAGGACACCCGGTGACGATTTCAACTCATGGGTGAGCCCCAACATGACTACTGGTTTCCCGCTGGACGAGTGGTAATATGTACCTTCATCGGTCAGATAGTGCTCGCAAAGGTATTCAACATCACTGACAATCCATGGAGAAATGGCCAAGACATTGTGCTGTGGTTGTTGTTTGAAGCCCACAGGAGTACCGTCAATTGTAATTGTAGGCAAACGCGAACTCACGTGATAGTAGAGTATGAGTTTGTGATTGGTACTCTTCACCAAGTTGTGATTGAAAACCTCCATGAACTGTTGATTGGTGGAATGATCACGATGAAACCAAGGCATGACCCAAGCCGGAATATTGGATCTCCAAGAAAGCCAGAAATCATCACTGATCTTCTCTTCGTTGGTCATGGCATCCATTGCCTCTTGATGTAGTGGGGCCTGATTGAGACGGGCCCTCAGTCCCTGTTCATAGTTGCTGGGGAAGTAATACATGGCTGCAAGGGTGGGAATCGCATAGGGACGTCCAGTAAAATGGATTGGAAGCGATGTGGCTTTTTGGGACGGTGCCTTGGAAGCACCGATAGACTCCTGGCCAAAAATGTTGTCGGCATTGGATGCAGCAGCCGTGTAGTTGGCTAAAATATCCAGATACAGGGTGCCATAGCCTTGGTACTCCAAACCCTGCGTTAAATGAGCGGGCTCCTTGGCTGCCTTTCCATCGCAGGGTTCTATTTGCGTGTCCTCGTGCCACTCATTAAACGAGTTCACAAGGAGCAGGTTGTCAGCTCCTCGATCAACGAGATTGATGGCATGCCCGAGCTGTTCACGAAAGAGCGAGCCCTCTGGACTGTCAGCGGTAAGCCTTCGCGAGAGAGCTGGATGGTCGCGTTCAAATCTCACGGCACGATCGTTGTACCCTGGCGACACTGCAGGGACAAAGGAGGTGTTGAACTCAAGGGCGTGTCTCTTCCAGTCACGAGCATTCTCAAAGTACAAAGCAACTCGTGACGAACCTGCGTACGGAGCTGGCCTCCCCATGTTACCATACAAATCATAGTTCGTGATTCCATCCATCAATGGTAGAATAGATTCTTCCTGAGATGGCGATGGTGCTTCTCCCCACATGTGATCTCCAATAATGTACAGCTCGTGGTTTGCCCCACAGCCCCGGCGAATTCGATCGATTACCTGCGGTACAGCACATTTGTCTTCCAGTAGCCGCGTCAAGTAAACCACCACCACCGGTTTCCCCCCGATTTTATAGTAATTGGGATGGTCCACATAGAATCGACAGATGTGCTCAAAATCGTCAAAGATTCGTTGAAACGGATCGCTTGTGGGAGGTGCATTGTCATTGTCATTGTCATTGTTTCTGCTATTAATTTCGTTGAACCAAGCCATGGTTTCGTAGAGGATGGCAAGCTTGTGATTGTAATAGTCTGGTGCCGTTTGTGCCTGTCGTTCCAGTTCGGGTAGAATGACTTGCCGTAAAGTGGCATCTTCGGGACTGCTTTGTCCCCACCAAGAAGTGACCCACACTTTAATGTTGGCTTGTCGACTCCAAGCTAGATGTTGACGAATGACAGTGGGCTGTGTGTCATCGTATTCCCCTAGTCGTACTTCCTGGCGCGGTTGCAGTTCCCGGCGGAGATACCCGTCCTTGGCATCTTCAAAATGACGCTTGTGCCATGGATAGTAGTAGGCGCCTACCGTGATTTTGGCATTGCTGCTAGTGCTTTCATCGTCACCAGTGTTGGCGATTGGAGTATCGGTAGGTGTATCTGTCGGTTCATTATTAGGTTGTGAGGTTGGTTCTGACGTGGGAGCACCTGTGACTTGTCTGCTTGGTTTTGGGGTTGGTGTGTTTGTAGGCACTGTGGTTGGTTTTCGGGTGGGAGTTGGCCGTGGAACCCAAATCGAGATACTAATCCCGCTGTTGGAATTTGGTTGCGGAGTTCTATTGCTTGTGGGTTGTGGTGTGGCTGGGGCTCTGGTTGGACTTGTCGTAGGCGGTTGGTTTGGGTTGTCCGTTGGCTGAGGCGGAAGAGTGACGGTGATTTGGCCGGAAGCTTTGATGAAAAGCCCCAGCAAAACAGAGCTCATTGCAAACCATATAAGAAGACATCTTTGGGAAGTAAGCGGTTGGACACGAGACCAAGTAGGCATTCTGTAGAACCAGACCAACTTCAGCGACGGCGATCAAGTTTGTGAAGATTGGAACCGTGTTGAAGCTTCCACGGCGAGATTGCGTTCGTGACTCGACAGCTCTGCTGTCAGGTTGTCGCCGAAACTTTGAAAGGGGGCCCAAACCTTGCAAAACTCAAGCAAAAGCACCTCCAGCTAGCTAGCTACCGGCAGCCAAGTCCCTCAGGTAGCTTGTTCTTGCAAGAGAGCAGCTATGAATGGTGCTGTTGTCTTCGGGAGCAGGTGGTTGTGTGCCGGTACAGTAGAGGATACTCACTGTATTCCGACCAAATCAGCCTTGCCGCTTTATTGAAATGCCAACAACCTTCTAGCTAGTAGAGCAAGCTGGTTGTAGCTAGTGGCATAGTCTGCGAAACTCTATGAAATGGATTATCTTGTGAAGAGCTTGCTGATGGATGACAAGGAGCCTCGGGGTATATCAACAGAAGAAAGCGAGTTCAGTTGTTGCCTCTTCCTTGCTCTTCACCTTCGTCAACCAGCAACTCAGAGAATAATGAGGCCCACAGCACTTTCTCAAATTCCGCCTCATTTCCTAATCCCGGGTCCTTTCCGGGCTTGCGGGAAGCTAGCATCTGCACGTGACAACTTGAATGAAACATGTGATTGATCATTTATTTTGCAGTGGTATCACAGCTCTGTTGGTTGAATCCAGGGCCGCGACTGGAGCAGGACATGAGAAAAATCGGATGGTTTCCACTGTCACTCTGCTCGAGTGCGCTGTATCTCGCCAGAGTCGAGTCTCTGAGGACTGGAGGTTGGGTGGGGCATCTAATAACAATATGAGAAAGAGATCCTTGGACGTTCTCCCGTCGAGCGACTGTCTCCCAAGGACTCTGGCTAGCTAGCTAGCTAGTAGAGCTAGAACTTGCTTAGCTAGCTACAACCAGTCTCTGGCTGCTCAAGTGCCATTTGTTCCAAGTTTGTTTGCTTTGCTTCCAGCACTCAGTCTTCTTGCATGGATTACGCATACATAGGTTGCATGCCTCGAGTTTCACAATCGAACATAGATTATTCGATTCCGAATGGACGCCCTTTGATTGCTTTTACGGGCATGCCTGTAGCGCTTGAAGCGACATTTGCCACGATCTCTCGTTTCCGCTTATTCCCAGCGATATGGCCTGATGACTGAACCGTTGTCATCTGACTTTCAGGGTACCGTATCGTGGGAGGAAGTGTTCAATCCAGCAGAATCTCGTACTTTTGTCAGATTTGGAGACGGCAATTGTGGTGCATCTTTCAAAGTTGGTAGTTGATATCCGCCGACACGGGTTTGACTGCGGCTGATCATTGCGTCGACAGGTACCGGTAGGCACCAGCTAGTATGTTCAATGTATGCGGTGCCGGTCTGACGAAAAGTTGCAGCACTGACCTTACTTTTTGCATTGATGCTGTCCGTTAGCGGATACCCTTCCTTTGTGCAAGTCGCCGCTACAACCATTGCCAATGGAATCGTCAGAAACGTTGATTTTGTCAAGATCCATCCAGACTGGACAGGGGCGTGTGGACATGCAGCAAAACACTGGCCCTCTCGCACATCATGACGAAATGTATTCAATCCCTCCCTTCGGACTACGTACCTGACCTGTCACTCAAACCCACCCCTGAACTCGATCGATGCATGCATTCCAGGAAATCTCGTTGCTGGCTCAATTCTCACTATTGCGTACATGTACTCATCCAGCAGCTCTCGTGGCGCCCTTCCTTTCTGCTCTATAGGATAGTTTCGCCATGAAAACTCACAACATCAGTGGACACCGGTACGTACCGTATGCTCCCATCAAGCAAGCTCAACGAAAACGGGGCTACACCTTTATGTGATGGCTGGGGGCACCACAAGGACAACCTATGGTTTTGGCCTGACGAGCGATGGGGGTGGCAATTCAACAGGGCTCAAAAAGCTAGACACAGACTACCAAGCAGGTTCCAGCTCTATAGTGCCTTGGTGGCCGTTTTCCTTTTCCTTCTCATGTTGGACGGTGTCATTGCATGACGACGGCCGAGCTTGCACGACCATCTGTTCCGGTTTTAAAATGATGCCCCCCAAAACTGCACGTACGGTATGGTAGCGCACTGCACAGAGGGAACGGTGATCGATCCATGCCCATAAGCAGCCGCAAGCGCTTAAGCATTGCTTCTGCGGAGCCCACTGATGCTGCAGTAGTACCATGGACTATCTGTACTTTTGGACCCAGCTAGGTAGCTCAGTACGGTATCTACGGGAGGCAGCTATGGAGTGTTCCGGTTTCGATAGAGCTTGCCTGTGGACTACTAGCTTGTAGCTAGCTGTGCATAGCTTGCTACATGTACATGGAGCGATTGCCGTATTCTTATCACCTGGGCTGCCGTCCTGCCGTCGTGAAGCTTTCAGGCAGGGACTTGGCAAAAGAATGAATTGCAAGCCAGGGTTCAGGTTCAGCCCGAGCCTTCTTGACAATGTACAGAAGAGCTGGACGAGTACAGTCGTACAATGTCATGTGCGCATTCCGAGAGCCTCCCCGAGTATCCATCCAAAATTCTGGTGTATGCATAAGCTACCAGTCGGGCACTGCGGCGAGCACTTTCTACCCTACCGGTATCCATGCTTTATTCGCTCACACGCTGCTTCACGAAGACACAAAGCCTGAGCCCAGACACCAAGGCGCCACTGACCAAGTACATGTCCAACAACCAGTCTACTAGTCTTTTGGACCTACTAGCTAACCCCATCCGGTATGCATGGCTAGCTAGCATAGAGAGGCTGGGATGATACCATAGAGTGTTCCGGTTACCAGGTACTGGTAGGTACATGTATGAAGAGACGATACACCACCCATGGCCAACAAATGTCATTGCTGCTGGTATCTTTCTTTACTGTAGCTCATCGTGTCGTGCACTTTCCACTTTCTGCTCTACAAACTGTACAATCAGCTGTACAACGAACGTACTTAGAAGCTGCTCGAAAGAAGTTCCTACGAAGCACAAAGGGTTTAAAGATCACAGTTCCGGCAACACGTGGCTACGCCCGCTTCTCACAGGTTTAGGTCAGGATTTAAGAAGCCTCCAATCAGGGCGTATGTCGTTGAAGCACTTGATCTTGTCTCTTAACTCGTAAAGCTCTCGTAAAGTCACTTGTTGTAATTTTAGTGGGCAATTGTTACGCTGCAAATAAATCTTACCTATCTTCTCACTTAATAAGCAATGCTTGGAGGGGGGCTTGTGTCCTTAGCTTGTAATGTTACATCGCTTATGTGAAGCTCATGGTTCACGGATCAAGAACCATACCGTACCGGTACAGTAGAAGAAAAACTACGTACTCCTGTGCGAGTTCTCCACAGTGTTGCTTTCTTGTAAAACACGTGGCTGGGCAATGTTCCATTGTAATTGGAAACCGGGATAGCTTGGACGCAGTTTCAGTACAAATCCCACGTAAGATCTTTTGTTCCGGTTTTTACAGGTAGCGGCTGGTAGCTTCTCTACACAAATCCAAATCAATCCCAAGAATCGGTTGCCGAATTGGCCTCTCCCCCACCGCCTAGTAGCTAGCCAGCTATCGGCAGCGTTTGGTTGCTTTCGAGAGGCTGATGAACAGATCTGATCAATAGACTAGTCTCACAATCTCAACTTCCAAGAACTCAAAAAGCGAACTAACTAAATAGCTAGCCAGCCACGCACTATCGTTAAAATGTGCGCAACCACTCTCAAGCAAGAAATGAAGGACCATGGTCCTGATCGCTGCAAGCAACGAACGCTACGAAGCAGCATTGGTAAGAGTCTCCGAAAGCTCATTTCCCCCACAAGTTCTTCTACCAGCCAGGCTACCGTTAACGTATCCGCCAAGACTTTGGGATCCTCCAATGATTGGATGGCTACCGTGCCTCCTGAACTCACCGACATTTCTTCGAGTATGCGTTCCGGTATGAGCGACGTCTCAAGCTCATCAAGCTCCTCATCAGCGGCTGTCTGCAAGGACTTTTCTCGCTTTTCGTCGTCTACCAAAGACGAGTTGAACGTATCTTCCTCGACCAATGCCACATCTCGAACTCGCTTCAGCTTTTCCACGGCACGTGCCTCCAAGAACTCCATGGATATCTCAAGCGGTACTCAAAAGACACGCCGACGTGTCAACAAGCGTGCCATCCTCAAGCCCCGTGGAAAACCACCCGTTCCACGCCGTGTGTCCTTTTGCATTCGTGTGGAAAATGTCCCGAAAGTGGAGGCCAAGACAAAGAAGGACAATGCTGCCTCTGTGGAACTGTCTCTGCCCCTTTGGACATCCTCCTTGCCTCCCTTTTCGACATGCGCCATGATTGTGGGTTTGATTGCCTTGTTTGGGTGCAGTCTGCCGTCGTGGGAGTCCATCGATCAAGTGGCGACCGTGGAAACCTTTTCCCGCACCAACTTTGACGGAACTCCTCGGGCCGTCATTGTGATGGGCCGACTCATTTTAGCGGCTGTTATGTTGGGAAACGCGGCTTCGGTGTTTCTTTACGGACAATGGTACGCCGATACAGACTACTTTCCAGACTCCAAATTGACCGTGGCCAAGCGTATCCCCTTTCAAGGAGCACTCACCAAGGGGGGAACACTAGGGAGTGGCTTGAAGTGCATTGCGACATTTACCTTGTGGTGTTGGATTGTCGAAGGATCCGCCTTTTTCTTGGCTGGAATGATCCCGTTGGTGCACTGGGTCGCCCCCAATATCATCATTTCACCCTACACTCTGCGAACGGCTCTCATTCTATGGGAGACGGCCGCACCCGTTTCGATTCTGGTCAGTGCCGTCGTCAAGTACGCTCTCTGGCCCATGGCGCAACGGCACGGGGAAAACATCAAGCTTCTCAAGGCTACTGGGGCACTTTTGCAACACAATCTAAACACGGTGGCGGCACTTATCGAAGTTGGTCTACTGGGAGGCCTTCCGGTTTGCTGGAGTCACTTTGCCATTCCGCCACTCTATGGACTCGCCTACTTGCTATTCAGCTACAGCATGATGTACTCCTGGGCACCCGTCCGCAAGGGACCGCAATTCTTTTATCCATTCTTTGATACGACTCTTGGAGCCGGCACTACATCCCTGCTCTTGATCGCCTTGTTGGCAGTCCTTCTGGTCAGTTTTGTCTTTTTCTGTGGCGCTGCCACTCTTTTGACCGGGGGGGCAGAGATTCCAGTGGAAGCTGTGCCCTTTGCGGCCATCTTTTTGATTGTCATGACTGTCTGCCGAGTTCAAGATTAGGCGTCAACTTCCAACGTGCGTTCGTGTTCCCTTCAAAAATGAACACACGCACAAGTCCATCAATCCGTGCACCCATGACACATCATCCTTTCGATGTTGAGTCATTCAATTCTAGTTCATTATCTCTTTCATTTCCCAAACAAGCAACTTTAAAGCTTTCTCAACTAATAGACCAACAGAAAAATAAATAGCCTACTACATGAATACAATTTGCATGCCAAGTCTACCGGTATTCCCAGGATATTTTAGAGTACCTTGTCGCTTCTTAGTAATTGCTTCCATCATCATCATCCGTTTTGGTAGCTCACCCAACTTTTGCTGCATCATCTCGTGTAGACTAGCTAGCTAGTATCAGTAGCCTTCAAAGACAGCAACGTGGAAGGTGTACTTTGTGTAGTTGACAAGGATTCGGCCGTCGCCAGTTGTTGAAACACCGTGGCCAGCTTCAAGCTTGGAGCATAGGCCTGCGATGGCTTGTTGCTCAGCTTTGCTATGGGCAAAGAAAGGACCTGGGATTCCTTCACGCATCTCGAGAAACACGGGTACATTCATCGTACTAGTAACGTCACGCAACAAGAACTTTGGTCCGATTCCTATTGCGACCTCGATGACTGAAGAATCTTGTCGCAGTGTGTGATGCAAAAAGTTCAAAACGTCCTCCTGAAGGAGTTTGTCAGGCGTGAAGAAAACATCAAAGAAGCGTTTGAATCCTTTGGGGAAAGCATCCGCTTCAACATAGAAATAGCCGTTTTCAGCAAAGTCTGGCCCCCAACTATTCTTACACTTGAACGTAATCCTGCCTCCAAAGTCCTGGTGGAATCCAGTTATTACGACTGCGTGGCCCTCCTCTTCGTGAAGCTCAGGTGAAAAATCCTTTGGTCTATTGAATTGCTCAAAGTGGTTCTTCTGTAGCACTCCTTTTGGATTTCCCCGAAAGAATCCACCAAAAAGTCTCCACTGAAAGGCTGGGAGGTAGAAATAAGTCACAACTACACGACGAGCTCTCAAGGATTTCAGAACCTCATCTACAGAGGCTAGTTGACTCCATCCGAGGTCCTTTTCCTCGCAGAAGTACTCTAGCACAGCTTTTGGATTGCCACCTCCTCCAGGTTGTTCGAACTTGTCGACAATTCTCTTGACTAACATATCGTGTGGCTCGGGAGTCCTCCCAATGATGCGTCCTTCGACAGCTCGAATGGCCGTCGCACACGCCTGGGCGTAGCACGTTGGTGTGCGATGTTGATGATGCATGTCATCTGAGACTGGAGCGGTGATTATGCTTCTGTCATCGGCGACGGATGTGGGACCCTCGATGTCGCTGTAGTCGATGTCATGAGGTACTTTGTGTTCCTTCTTGTTGTGGAAATTTTTCCCGTCATATTTTTGCGCAAGAGCCTTGGTAGCACCATGGCCACACTTTTCTTCCAACTGCACCATTCGCAATTTACTCAAAAGATTGATTCAAGGAAGTACAGTCTGGTGCAGTATCGTAGTGCAATAGTAGTATGTACCAGGACTACGACGAGTTGCTAGGTGTTGAAATTTTCAAGGTCATTCACTCCAAAACCTGAGCCGCTGAGGCAAGCGCGACGTTGCCGT
>CAICTM010001718.1:0-23881 GCA_903772945.1 Seminavis robusta
AGAGTTGCACACGCGCGATGCAATGAACAATGACGGAGAACAACACCTCAACGCAGATGCTTGTGGTCAGGTTTTACGCGATGCGCTTAGGACAATATAGGATACGGCTATTCTATATTGGTACGTCGTGATTATACAGAAGGAGCCAGGCAAGTGTAAGACAGCCACGCTGATGTGTGATCCCGAGCCACCTCGTGGCAGAGAGCGAACAGAAAAGACGCAAAGTTGTGAGATCAATCACTGAACACACATTGATCGGAATAACACCAATTACCTGACTACCCGTCCATGCGCTGCGCACCTACTGGTTGTGAGCCGAGCGAACTATGAATTTGGATGTGAAATTCGAACAACAGCGAAAAAGAGCTTCTGCCCAGAAAAAGGCCTACAACCGCTTGATTGAATGGAGCGATTGTGAAGAACTGTGGAAAAGGAAAGAAGCCCCGGAGGTGGAAGAGAAGCGAGGAGGCTGGAATCAATAGAGACGCGCTCAGTGGGTTCGGGCCTACCAACAGACACGGCTCTTTGTCTCCACGGCTTATGGGTTTTCTGAACAGTCCTACGGTGGCTCCCAACGCACCGAACAGGGTCTTCAACCTATTCAGGGAGTCGGACAAGGCACCGGCGATGCAGGAGCTTTTTGGGCCATCCTGTCGGCCAAATGCATTGACTGTGTTCGAGCTTTGGGTCTTACCGTTGCCTTCATGAGTGTGCTTGCCCCAAGACTTATCAGTCTCATGGCACAGATATTCATTGATGACAACAACCAATGCGTCTCTGCCCAGACCCAGCACTGCTCTGGTGAAGATGTCTTCCCACGAGCACAAGAGGCAGCAGACACGTGGGAGGGTACATTAAGAGCAACTGGCGGTGCCATCAATCAAGAGAAGTCCTACTTCTACATGTTGGATTACACCTGGGTCCCTTCCCTCCTCAAATGGACATACCGTTCCATTGCGGACTTGCCAGGCGAACTGTGGGTCCGTGACAAGGACGGCGGACGCAAGCCAATGTCCCGAAAAGAGCCTACGGAGGCCGAAAAGTGGCTTGGCTTCTGGCCCGCACCTGATGGCAACTCGACCCAACAAGTCTCCTACTTGAAACAACGAGTGGATGCCTTTACCAACAAAGTGCGCACTAGTGGACGATTTCTGAAGAACGATGTGTGGCTGGTCACCAAATCCACCATCCAAAAAACTTTGGACTACCCCATGAAAGCCATCCGGCTGTCCCTTTCGGAGTGGGATGAGGTCATCGGACCTGCTGGCAGAACGTACTTCCTAAAGTGTTGGCCATTTCCGGAACTTTCCCCGGGTTGTCCTGTTTGCACCCCAGAAGTATCAGGGCTTGGGGGAAATCCATCCCTGGCTCAGGCAAGAATTCACGCACATCCAAACTGTATGGGACAAACTTACCTACACCGATACCACTGGTCAGCTCCTCGAGATGGAAATGGAACAACTCCGAATGGAGCTTGGAACCAACAGACATCTCACAGAGCATCCCTACACAGCCTTCGAATCCTCCACCACCGACTGTTGGATGAAAACTTGTGGAAGTCAATGGATGATTTTGGCATTACTATGGAGGACACCACTGCTAGATTCACCACACAGCGCACCAATGACCGATTCCTGATGAATCTGTTCTCTCAGCACGGATACAGTGTCCCACACTCTCAAGCGCTGAATGTCATGCGAATTTTCCTAATGTTATCACCGTATGGCAGATATTGCAACAGCGTATGGCAAACAACTTCAGCACCAATCCTTCAACGGAACCAAAGTCGAGCCCCACCTTCACCGAATGGAATGGCCCCCGTCAACCCAAGTCCCTACCCCCGTCGTTGACTCTCGTCTGGCAGGGTGCCTTAAGAGAGGGTCTCATTGAGCAATATGGCAGCCCCAGAATCTACGCATTCGGCCCCAACCTTATACCCGGCCTTTGGAAGGAAGACCCCATCTCTTTCTGGCCATGGATGTGGAACCCAGAAACTGATACCTGTATCACAGGGAAGGATTGCTTTGGACCCCCTACGAACGCATCAACCCTGGCAGACGCCGTGCACACTATCGGCGATCCACAGTTCCTCGCACATGGAACAGTCCCACATCAACCCAACTTGAAGCTTCAACTCCCATCACCAGTCTCCCTCGGCACCTACCCACACATCAATTGGTTACAGAACAGCATCAGTGGTCCGTAACGTTGTGCAAGCCTCGCCCAACGAACCCGAACTTGTCCTACTCTTCAACCACTCTTCGTGCGACTCCGAGCCAATGAATTACTCTGACAGTGACGACTCCACCTCTGGACTCTCCGACAGTGACGATTCTACAGTGACGACATCTGCCTCGGACCAGCACCCCCCCCTGTGCTCCCAATCCCTCCAAGATGCCCTGGATCAGCTTCCACAGTCAGACCAATGGGCGCTAGGACACCTTCGCTTTACCATGATGGCTCCCAGATTGCGAAATCCATCTTGACTGTCCGGCATTCAGGTTAGCGACGGCTCCTACAAAGATTCCTTTTGGCACTGCAGCTTTCGTCCTTGAAGAGCCGACCACAAGGACGGATCAACGGCCAGTTCTTGTCCCAGGTTCCCGGGTGACCACTTCCCTTCGAAGTGAACTGGCAGGTATTATGGGGGCACTCATCGTGATGCGCACCTCTGTATTCTCCATGAAATCACTATGGATGCATCACAATTGGTTGTGATGGCCAAGCAGCCCTCACTGCCCTTGAAACCCTCTTCAACCCGCCAGTGCAATAGCAAAGACTTTGACCTCCGTGTTGAGGGCCGAGCTGTTATCGATGAGATCAGGGAAACTGGGGATCGACGTTCAGTTCCGATGGGTTAAAGGCAACCAGGACGACAGCACCTCGAGCCCTCCGACATCCTCCCCCAGGACATGTTACAGGGAACCCGACTTACCACGGCTGCCTCGACCGCTGGGCAATCCTAACATTGAATGGATACTTGCTGCCAAATCCCAGTGGACTCAGGATCACTCCGCCCCGTGCCCTAATTTACCCTTCACCAACGAGCGCGTCATCTTCCGGCACAAGGTAAGAAACTAGCCGTTTTCCCCCGGTGAGATGCACGAGGCCCTTTGGGAAGACAAATCAAGGCACACTGGAAGAAGCGCGAGGAAAGAGTTCTTAACGTCGTCTATTCCGAGAGGGAATTGGACAGAGCGTGGACACATTTCAACTGGGAGGCAATGGGAGGGCCATGAGGAAGGCACCAATTGGATCCAAAGATTCATCACCAAACATGCAACAGGCCACTGTGGTGTAGGACGCCAGCTGCAACGCCGCCAATGGCAGGCTCACACGATTGCCCACGGTGTGGAACAGCCGACGAAGACACTCCATGTCTACGCTGCCAAACCCAGCATCCATCCAAAATGGAACCAGGAGATTTCCAAGCTGAAAACTTGGTTGCACAAGCGCCACACAGACCCCATGATGACCAAGCAGATCCTGACCCAACTCCATCACTGGCAAAAGGGACACAACACCTCTCTCTGGATGGGATCTGGCACTCCTAGCACTGTAAACGGACTCCGTGCACAGGCCACACTGGGATGGTGGAATTTTCTACTTGGCAGAATCGCAATCCCACTTTGCAACTGCCCACGAGCTCCACTTACACTCCATTGGAAAACAAGGTGATGGCACCAGCTGGGCAACTGCCTTGGCAAATGAACTGTGATGCTTCACTTCCGCATGTGGGAGCAAAGGAACGATGCACTACACGGTGCAAAACCAACCCCCCCCACACTCTCCCACCTCTCCACCCTCCGACAGGAAATCCTGAAAGAGTACTCCAAAGGTGATGCCACATTACTCCCACCGACCGCTGGCGCTCGATCTTGACTACAGAGAAATCAACCTCAACCTGTCACTCCCAAAAACCCTTCGCTGGCTCGAAACCATCAACTGGCTAGGGCTGCCCATGGACGACTGCGCACAACCTACCAACTCCGCACACAACAAACAACTTCAACGATCAATGCACACCTACCTCCAAACTGGCCGAACCACTACAAATGAGTAACATGCTTTTCAAATCCTGGTATTGCCTTGCGCTCCAGGTGCTGCCCTTGCCAGCTTCTCCTGCACGAGAGTGCAGCATTGTCCACTAATGGGGGGTCTATCCGGGCCCCTTGAGAATGACTGACACTGCGCAGAATTTATGTGGATGACGACTCAGCTAGGTGGGGGCTTCCCCACCCATTGCCCGCGTCACTAAAGCCACTCCGTGGCCATAGTTTGTTAAACTAACGAGTATTTTACACCCCTCTCTAAAGTGTATCCTCCAGGCAGATCTTGGAGGGTCGGACAACAAGCTACAAAGATATTCAGTACCTTTTGGGAGCTATTGTCTGCTTCCAACGAACCAGACAAGCTCAATTCCATGGAGCCCCAGGCGATTGGATTGCATCTACCTCCCGTCCATTGATGGACAACCACCAAGGTGGACACAGTGTGATGGACCTCGTCACCTTTGAGGTGATCACGCGACAGCATGTCCGCATCCTGCCGATGCCTCGCTCAGTCATGATGCTGTCGAAAAGAAGGCATATGGTGAGGGGTAAGAAACCACTAATCTTTCACAACCGTGACTTTGTGGAATTTTTACCTGTAGGTTTGCCTGCAGGAGTGGATGGTGTCAATGGAAATGAGAGCTACCTCCAAGTCTATGGAGACTCTTCGGACGAAGATTCAGTGGAATCCAGGAATCAGATGAAGATTCTGAGGATGGGAACGCCCCAGGGCTAGTACCAAGGGCATCCAAACAGTATGCCACAGACATTGACTCCGATGAAGAAGGAGAAGAGGGATTCCAAGGAATCCCAACAAGCACAAGTCCAGAACAACCCTACAGTTGAAGAGACGGCACCAGCAGTGGATACCAATGATGGAAACCTCGCTGGGCCAGCCAAGGCTTCCAAGCTTCCCCGAGTTGAAATTAGACGTTCAACTCGGATTGCTACAGCCGAAGCAAAGAAAGGAGTAACCTTCGTCCAAGATGACGAAGCGAAGCAACCACTACTGTATGAGACAGAGACAAGCAAGCACCTAGCTTTGTTCATGGACTCCTGCAATCACAGGAGTGCCACAGCAGAAGTCAAGGATGAGAGCAGCCATGCCCAACAACATCTTCTACCAAGGGTCTGAAAGTGTGGGGCAACAAAGCCAGAAAGGCGGCTCAAAGAGATGGACCAGCTACACAGCAGAGTGTGTTTCAGTCCAGTCGACCCAGACAAATGCAGTGATTCTGAATTGAAAAAGGCACAAATGGCACTCATGTTTGTGAGTGAGAAAAGGGATGCACGGTCAAGGCCCGTGCAGTCTACAATGGGAAACCTACAAGGGTGTACCATCAGAAAGAAGATGCCAGAAGTCCAACAGTTTCACTTGAGGGTTTGATGTTATCCATGTGTGTCGATGCATCTGAAGATAGGGATGTGATGTCCCTGGATGTTCCCAATGCGTTCATCCAAACCCAATGCCAAAAGTCAAACAAGGTGAAGACAGGGTCCTCATGATCATTGAGGAACCCTTGCAGATTTACTTGTCGAAATTGATCCTGACACATATGCCTCTTTCCTGACATACAAAAAGGGACGTCCTGTCCTCTATGTTGTCGTGGAGAGAGCCATTTATGGCATGGTTTTGGCAGCACTTCTTTGGTACAAGTTATTCAGAAGTGACCTCGAGCAATTGGATTTGTGTTCAACAAATACGATCCTTGTGTGGCCAACGCATGATCGAAGGGTACCAACAAACAATCCGATTCCATGTTGACGATCTAATGTCAAGCCACAGAATGAAGTTGGTGAATAACCAAACTTTGGAATGGTTCAACGCTAGGTATGGAACCTATGGAGCCGTGAAGGCAACCCGTGGTCCCAAGCATGACTACTTGGGGATGACGGTGGACTTTTCCGACCCAGGAAAGGTTGTGATTGACATGATAGATTATCAAGAAAATGGTCTCAGAGTTTCCAGTGGACTTTGGGGCAATGAAAAAGGTACCAAGTGCAGCTCCTGCTGACCTATTCAGCTCTGGTGATGGCACCATCCTGAATGACAAGAACAGAGAAACCTATCATACCTTTGCAGCCAAGCTGTTGTTCCTGTGCAAGCGTGCTCGACAGATGTGCAGACTCTCACTACTGTGTTATGCACTCGTGTCAGAAGCCCACATCTGATGATTGGGACAAGTTGGTCCAAGGCCTCAAGTTTTTGGATCAGACGGCGCAGGACAAGTTGATCCTACACATTGATGACATACGCATCATCATTGGTGGGTGGATGCATCATTTGCAGTCCATCCTGATTACCGTTCCCACACAGGAGGAGTCATGTCCTTTGGAAGTGGCGCGGTGCTGTCTGTGTCTGCGAAACAGAAATTGAATTCGAGGAGCAGCACGGAAGCGGAATTGATTGGAGCTGACGATGTCATGTCGCCCATGTTGTGGGCAAAGTTGTTCCTTGAAGAGCAGGGGATCGTTGTGAAGGACAACATCCTCATGCAGGACAACAAAAGCACGATCATTCTTGCAGAGAATGGCAAAGGCAGTTCGGGCAAAAAACTCGGGCTATCAACATTCGTTTCTTTTTATTCATGACCAGATTGGAAAAGGCAACCTTAGAGTTGTGTACTGCCCAACCTTGGAGATGCGTGGAGATTTTTTCACGAAGCCCCTTCAGGGCAAGCTCTTCCACGAGCACAGGGCTTTCATCATGGGTCATCCACCCCTTGTTTGATTGCCTAATTTATTTTATTCGTTCCACGGTAGCCACTTAGGGCACCGTGCAGGAGTGTGTTGGAGGAAACATACCTGACACCTCTTTACTATTAACTCGTGTATTAATCATCTAGTCCGGTTCGCATGTAAATTCATCATGCAAGGAACCAAGGGAGTTTTAGGTCTAAAGTGTTACGGGGGTCCTTATATCCAATTCAATCACAAGAATTGCTATGCACCACCAGAAAATCCTCACTTTTGCTTTTCAGCTTAATCTAAAACCAAATTACTCCCCAATAAGCTGCAGTATTACTAGCAAATAACAGCACTGTACGGCTCCAACATGCTACCGCCAACGGCGGCACAGTTTACCAGACTTGGAACATAAGGTATATACACCCATACAAGGCCTGATCCCCTTGTAGGATTGCCATCGTGCGACGCACATGTCTACATCCAAATCTCATGAGAGTGCCCCGCACTTTAAATCATATGTTCTCCTTGTCCGACTGCTGTCGCGCCTTCTGTGACCCTTGTCAGGGGGCGAATGCAATACACGGCTCTTAGCCTTATTCGCGACTCGATCCTAGATAGGGTTTGAGTTCGACTCATGACTGAGTCTCTCGTGAATAGTCATTTGAGACAGGGTTCTCAATGACCGCGCTAGTCATACTAGGTTGATGATGAAACATCGCTCTAGATATTTAGCCAGCGTGGAGTACTTCCACGCTACTAGATCCATGCTAGACAAATCTTCCACGCGTTCCGTTTTAGGATCGTGGAGAGACGTAGGATTACTACCGCAACCTACTCTATCACACTTTATAGTCTCCCGCGGGAAGCCAGATCTACGATCCCTTAATGATGATCTCTCTCGTTGATTAGTTTTCATAGCTTTCTAATCTCTCTCATAACTTTCATTCTCTCAAACTCAAAACACTCGAAAGATCTTTACACTAGCTTTTAGCGTAGTGCAATCTGCTCTGTAGCAGTCCTTGCGGCGACGTATTTGGAACCGAATGTGGCGGTCTCCACGTTAGACTGTAATTTTGTGTACCAGTCAATAGAAGTTTTGTTTGCAAGGTGCAGGACGCCGGTGACGGAACGTCCGCTAATCAGATCATGATAAAGGTTCACGTCCACGTAGGCAGTGAGTGATACTCGCTTGCCGCGTGGTTGTGGTGCATTGTCAGGGATCAATTCCTTGGCACCGTGGTAGCACGAGTATTCCCAGTCGTGCTTCTTCTCGGGTACATCCGAATAGTTAGGTTCTTCCTTCCTGATGTGTATAATGTCATGGCGCATCTTTGAGAGATATCCACAGATTCGTTTGACTCTGTCGAGGTGTCCTTGCCGTGGTGCGGCGCGGAATCGTGACAGTGTCATCACGGCAGTTCCGATGTCAAAGCGTCCAATCTGGATCGCCCATTGTAGGCTGCCGATGAGCGACTGGTAGATTTTCTGGTTCTCAATGTCCAGTAGCTCTGACGTATCGATCTCTGGGTGGTCACCTTTGACCAGTGGTGACGAAGCCTGACGTGGCATTTGTCCGAAGATTCGTTGGTAGTTCCCGAGAACTTTCTTGATGTACTTTCGGGGTGCATAGCTCAGCACTCTATCATCATCACGAAAGAAGTCACATCCAAGGTGGAATTCAATAGGGCCTGTTCCCTTGAGTTTGAATTTGTGTGTCTTCTCCAGGATAGTGATGATGGCTTGTGATGTCTTGCTAACGATCAACAGGTCATCGACGTACGCAGCAATGTACTCGTAGTGATCTCCTTTGTCTCGCATCCAGATGTCGGGTTCGGCCTTGGACGGGAAGAATCCCACCCTTGGAACGTAGGACGTCTGCGAAGCGTTCATGCCATCGTAATCCGGATGACTTGAGTCCGTACAGTGCTCGCGAGATGATCAGCGTGCATCCTTCGCGATTGCCAAATTCGGGTCCTGCGATCACGTACACTTTCTCCTTCGTGTATGAGTCAATATAAGCGTTTCCGACATCGGTTGCCCATACTTCGCATCCATTCAGTTCCACTAGGAATGTAAGGAGTCTAATCCCTCGTAACGATACCACGCTGGAGTAGACAGAGTCGACAGGTGTGTCCGTGAGATGTCCTCCAGCGATGAGCCGTGCCTTGTGGCGTCCATCGTGCTTGACGTCTCCTAATTATTAGGAGACGTCTCCTATAAGAGACTTAGTTACCGCGTAGTTAACACGTGTATGTCTCTTATTGCTTAGGAGATGTCTCTTATTGCTTAGGAGATGTCTTCTATTTTAGGAGATGTCTCCTATTTCGAAACCATGTCTCTTAATTCTCTTAAGTTCGTCCCATCTTCCACATGCTCCCAAATATCGATCCCATCTGATAAAGAGGCATCACATCATTGTGGAATTTCATTCGGATGCCATTCGGACGCCATTGAACGTTACTCGGAATGTCAAAAGTCAATCTTACGTGTCAATGAGAGGAGAGGATGACATTTCACGGAACGAGAGGAAGGTGTCAACAGCAACAACCTGTTGACTGATCGTGCACACATGAACAAAAAGGGATGCCCTTGGTGGGATGCGATTTTCTTTGGATGCAATGACTAAATAGAGAACTCAAAAGACTTTCTGTGACTGGAGAGCCGGCCATCTAGTTTAAAACTAAGCCTCACATTTTGACCTCACATTTTTGAAATCCCATGAAAATCAGCGATTTCAGTCAATCCAATCGTCTGTGCAAGCTCTGTGAGATGAGGAAGTCATCAATCCAGCAAAAACGTTTCGTCAGTCTACAGGTAATACCTACGAGCAGCTTCGATTTTTCTGATTCAAACGCGTGCCAGCTTTTCTGGTACACTTCTACGAGTGATCGTGTAGAAATGTACGAAGAAGCTCGGCTCGCGTTTGAATCAATAGAAACGAAGCTGCCTGTATGTGCATAGACTGACGAAACATTTTTGCCCATTTGGAGCTTCCACTTTCTCATAAACGTTGTACAAGATTAGATTCCGGACTGAAGCATCGGTACGGTACGCCACACCACACAAGCGAAGATGTTTCCTAGTGTTTGGTTGGTGATTCCTTTGTTGGTGCCCATTTTCCTGTACTATGCACAAGTTGTGCAAAGTCCTCGACTTGGTGAATTTTGTACAAAGTGATGGAGGACTTGGTGAGTTTACTCCGAGCATGCAATAGATGACTGACTACATAGATAGAGCAACAGATTATGTAGAAAAAGCTATGAATTGGCAACCAAATAGACCATTACAAACTTAGCTTCTAGACCTTGACCTTGGTTCCCAATCTGCCTGCAACCGAGAGAGGTTTGGAGGTTGCCAGCCAAGATGGACTTTTCCTTGCAGAATCCATTACGAACCTCCATTGTGCCTCTTAGATGTTAGGTGGAATGGTTCAATCGTTCTTTGTGAAAGCTCTGCTATAGCTAACGTCACAGAAGGGCTACGCATGATGTTACAAGGGCAGCTCAGGCAGGAGGATTGGACCCGCACAGGAAACCAGATGCAAACACAACACAAGAAGTGCTAACGAGATCATTGGTTTCACAGCTCCCCAAAGAATTATGCAGCAGTTTGGCTCCAGCATCATCTTGGTGGCAGCGTTGAACATGGTGCAAGCACCAAGGATCTCTTGCTTGCGAGGCAGGCATTTATTGGTTCTGGCAAGTGGTTGATTACTTTGCAAAGGGAATGGCAAGTTCTTTGATTGGGCTCAACCTGCGCCCGTGCCCCCAATGAGGTCGGTAGGAACTACTAGCTAGCCAGCGAGTTCTCGTGCTGGGAGCCGGGAGCTTCTGTGCTACTACTAACAGAAGCCTAATAGAATTGTAGCAGTCGCCGAGCTCTGTTCTTTGTGAGGCTTCTAACGGTGGTACAGTGGCCGTTACCAGGTACCACCTTGGATCCTTCCTTCATTGTACATGTAAATTGAAGCGTGCCAGGAGCTCGCTTCAAAACCGGCCTTCGCCAGTTCCGGTTAGCCAGTCAGCGTTCTGATGACCAAAATGACTATTCGAACTCTAATTACTAAAATCCTCATTAAATCTTCATTGGCAGGCAGCGAACCGGCACCACCAACAGCCGCAGCTCCACCCATCTCATTCATTGATCATCCGCACCGAACAACAAGCAAGCCTTTGTGGGAAGCAGAAAGAAACGTGCATCGACGTCGTGTTGTAGTCATCTCCTTCCTCTCGTTACAGTAGTCTGCTTGACAGAATAGAAAGTGAAACAAAGAGGCGTATTGATCTAGCTACCCACTCGAGGTCTCGTTGGAGCGTTACTGTTACTACCATTGGAAGGCCGACAGAGTTGAAATTTGAGTGCGCTGTCAGTTAGGTTTTGAAGTATTACCCCCCAAACCGGTACAATCATTTTACTGTTCCATGGCATGGATGGATGACCGAATGAACCCCAGCAACTTTTTGGAACATCACATTGCTTGAGAGAGAGCCAACGCCACGCCATTCTGCCTACCCATAAACTACACTGTAGTAGGTATCTACCCATCCCTCCATTATCCATCTACGGTACCCCCACAAACACAACACACTACACTACCATGACAATGATGAGAATACGACGGCCCCTGGTCTTCCTTTGGGGTAGTGTCATCCACGTCTTTTGGATCTTTCAAGTCCACGGGGGTCAAGTGCACTTGGACTGCGATCCTTGTATCAATCGATCCAAACTGGAGATTCATGCCGTGGTACATGGGACCATGGATGATCCCTTTTGGCAACAATCCGTCCAAGCCATGCGACAGGCCGCGGTGGACATGGGCGTGACGAATTTCAATGTCGAACTGTACGAGTTTTACTCGAGCGAGGAAATGGCCAGAGAGATTCGATCCCTCATCAAATGGGAATGGTGTGATGGATGCGCTCATGGACATACCCATATTTCCAAACAAATCGATGCACTCATTGTGACAATACCTGATCCAGTGGTAGAAGCAGCTGTCAAGGATGCCATCCATGCTGGAATTCATGTCTTTGGTATGAATGTTGGTAGCGATATCGTTCAGGAATTGCCTGGTATTTTGGCGTATGTCGCCCAGAACGAATACTATGCCGGCATCGTGGCGGGACGCGAATTCTTGCACCGACGACTGGATCGATTCGGACCACCCAGTCGAGCACTCTTTGTCAACCACAATCCTCAAGATGTCGCATTGGAGCAACGATTCCAAGGATTCAACCACAGCGTGACGTTGGCGGGGGTCACACAAGTCGATCAAATCGTGGTAGATCCCAATGACTTGTACGCGACAGTCCTAGACATTCACAACGTCATGGATGGTTGTCGATACGATTTTGTCTTGTTGGGAGGATCTGAAAGTGTACCCGCTGTCACGGCGGCACACGATCATCATTTCTGTGACACGTACTTGCAACATCAACAAGTGGTACAAGAAAGCATCATTAGCACACATCCGAATAAGACAAATACGCCGCCATTATCAATCTTGGAGTCGTCAACATCGTCAACAACAAGTGGAACAACATTTCTACCCATGATGATTGGAGCATTCGATGAAACAGCCGAGGTATTGGATGCCATTGTGGAAGGAACCATTACCTTTACTCTGACACAACAAAACTACTTGCAGAGTGCACTACCGGTCGTACTGGCTACAATCCACGCCACCACGGGTAAAACCATTGTCCCTCCCGTACAGGATCCCGTCTATTTGGCAGGACCCAAAGTCGTGGACATTTCCAACTATCCATCCGATACCTATTTGGCATGCACGGCAGAAGCCTTTCCGATATGTGCCCATGATGAAAGCTTTGTGGACGAAAGTGCCTGCCCCTGCACCGACCGAAGTAGATTGCGGATTGCCGGGGTCGTACATGGTGTCGTGGGGGATGACTTTTGGGATGATGTCTTTGCTGCCGCACAGCAAGCCGCCTTGGATATCGACGTTGATTTGGACTTTGAACGGTTCCACAAACAAGACGGCAAACTGCATCACAGAATGGCAAACAAGATCAAATCGTTATGCGGATCGGGCATTGACGGGATCTTTGTGTCCATGCCATCCGACGTTTTGATAGACGCGGTTCGATTTTGCAAACAGCTACGGATTCCTGTCATCAACATCAATTCTGGATACCAATTTGCAGCAGAATTACAAGTCCAACATATTGGTCAGTTGGAATACACTGCCGGACTCAAGGCGGGGACTCGAATGGTCCAGGCGGATGTCAGGGAAGGATATTGCATCGTCCCTGAACCCGACAATGTCGCCCTGGCTGAACGGTGTGACGGCTTCAAGACCGAACTGGAGAATTCCAATCGAACGTACGGAGGCATGGTAGTCGTTCCGTTGGACAGGAGTGCGGAGTACCAAAAAATTGTGGAAGATGCCGTCGGCGATCCTTCTGGCAGTTGGGATGGCATTGCTTTGATGATCACTGGCGAAATTGTACCAGCGCTCGAGCTGCAACTGAGTCACCAGAGTGTGGCCCTAGGGACCTTTGATATCTTGCCGAAAATGTTTGATCCGCTGGATGACGGCCGCATATTGTTTGCCATTGATCAACAGCAGTACTTGCAGGGAAGTATCCCTGTTTATCTCCTGGCATATGCCGCGTATACACAACAAAAACTGATCAATATGGCAGTCGAGACGGGGCCTGTGTTGGTGGAATATTCTCCGTCTCAGTCTGCGCGAACTTGCGAAGAACTCAGCTTTGGCGTATGCAGCAAAATACCTGTGGAGAATTATAATTTCATTGGATCCAAGTTCAAGGCAGGGGGGTATGCTGCTGTGGGAATTGTGTGCTTCATGGGTCTTGTTTCGGTGGTATGGATGCACTGCTACCGCGAGAAAAACATAGTCAGGGCAAGCCAACCCATGTTCCTCGGTTTGCTGGTACTCGGTACAATCATATCGATTCTTACGATCTTGCCGCTCTCTGTAGAGACCGGGTACCGATATGTGAAAGATCCATTTACTGGTGAATTGACGGACGAACCAAACCCCGACGTCCACCTTGTTGATGTGGCGTGCATGATATCGCCGTGGCTGTATGGTTTGGGCTTTGTGATCACCTTCTCGGCGCTCTGCGCTAAAATTGTTCGAGTCAAAATGATATATTCTGCGGGGGCGGCTATGCGACGGAAGAAGGTGGAACTGATGGATGTGCTTATTATTATGGTCGTGATGCTCGCGCTGGAGGTCACAATCCTTCTATGCTGGACGCTTCTTTCTCCAAGTATTTGGCAGAGGACAGTAATCAGCACCGAGGATGGATATGTCACCGAGTCTTTCGGAAGCTGCACTTCAGAACACGCCATGACATTTTCAATGACGCAGGCCTCATTTCAAGCCTTTTGCTTGTTTGTCGTCTTGGTCCTTTGTTGGCAGACGAGTGAAATTCCAACAGAGTTCGCGGAAGGCACCTACATATCGTTGGCAATCCTTTGCATCTTTCAAGTGTCCTTACTGACCATACCGCTTCGCTGGATGGTCTATGAGGACCCAGACGTTTCCTACTTTGTCGAATGCGCTGCTCTCTTCCTGGGCAGCTTCACTACTCAAATTCTTATTTTTCTTCCCAAGATGTGGAGAGTCTATACTGGAGACGACCAACTTCCTCTACCACGAGTTGGAGGGCGGGGAAGTAGCCATCCAACAAACTTTAGCGACAACAGAACCCAGCAATACAATCCCGTTACCGGCGCAATCACCCACGCCGGAGTCGGGTAAGTGCAAGTCGTGCACTTTTGGCCACTTTTGTGCCGCCTTCCTCACGTTTCCCCTTGCAGAAACCAGAATGCCAAGCACGCTCCGGCTCCACCTTCTCGCACTTCCAACAACCAGGCTTCTGCCTATCAGCAAGGCGTTACAACTTCAGATAGAGCACCTCCTCCAGTGGACAGGATGGCACCGCTAGACTCAGATTCGGACGATGAAGATGAAGGACGACAAGCAAATGGGGCAGCTGCAGTGACTGTTGCGGCAGCTCTGTCACGTTTAAAAGCCGGCCTGTCGTCGTCGTCATCTGACGAGGACGAGCCTATTCGACAGTCAGGGCCACTCTTGGCCAGTGCCGATGATGAACTTGCAAGCCTCGCAGCCGAAATATCGAGAGCAGCAACGTGTAGATCTGACACGTTTGCAGCCGTAGGTGAACCTGCACCTGATACAGCAAAGGATGCATCCAAGTCCAAGCGTGCAGGCGACGGATCAGCCAAATCCATGCCAGCAGAACGTGCCGTTGGCGGCTCCAATTCTAGGAGAGATGGTCCGCCTAGGCGGCCGTTCAAACGGCAAGATTCTCCTGATGTCGACAGCAGTGTTTCCAGTACCAACGAAGAAGGCGATGCAATCAATGCCCCCCCTGTACCCGTAGTGAATGGTCGCGGCCACATGGTCGAAGATCAAGATGATGCGTATCACAACCCTCAAGAGGGCTCCACTCACGAGGATGGACGAGAAGTTCTGGCTGGAAGCGGCAACCTTCAAAGCGCTACGTTACCAGAACAAATCGGTGCCAGTAATCTTGATCACGAATCATCCCTGGAAGGCAGCAGCCAACAGGTAGAATTGGAATCCACGAGTACCACGGCTTCGAAAGCTGCTGCAGCTCGAGCTGCTATCTTTCGCAAGCCAGCTGATTCTCCCAGCACTCCGATTAGGCTGAAGAAAGACCCACGAGCCTACGGGGATAACGCAGCCCTTGCTTTGGGCATCACAAAGGCAAGAGGTAGCTTTCTCCGCAAGGTGGCAGCTTCTTTTGGCACTGCCTCGTCCGTAGGTTCATCCGCACCATTATCGCCAGGTAGCCGAGCCAGTCTCTTGAATACAACCATCGAGGAAGACTCTGCTGCTGGAAAGGGGGTTGGTGGTAGCCAAAGATCATCGGTCAGCAAACTCAGTACTGATTTCAGTGTGGACCGACAGAATAGGCCACAGTATGACGCTTTGAAGCAAAGTGCCAGCAAGGATAATGGTGCTGCAGCAGGGTTGGAGAATGCTGGCACCAATATGCAGCTGAAATCGATGCATGGAGAAGTTTTGTACTTCATGTAACCTTGGGGGAATTTTTGTGTATTGTTAGAATACTGGAGAGTGATACTACTGTAGCTAGCCAGAAGAAAGTCGCCCCTGTTGAAGCTTCGATCTCCCGGCAATCGGTGTGGCTTGGATATTGAGGTTGTGCATTTGTGTGATCTGCATATCGGCAATCAATACCGAAGAAGCCCAACCAAGGCTGCTCAGATCCACAACCAACCCAAGGATCTTTTGTTCTCGCAAGTCAACAAAGCCAAAAGCTTCAAACCGAACAGCACTCTGCGCCCAACAAAGAAAGTGGCTGTTTCCTTCGTTCTCGCACTGAGGACGACTCTGTCGTTTATGATGCTGCCATCGTTCCGGAAGAACCGAATGTTGTGGCTAGGGCCATAGATTATACCCATGCCGATAATGACCGAAAGCTGTCTCTTTCACTCATTACGTACGGTACCTGGTAGTGCTACCATTATCAGGACAACACGATGATGCATCATGCATTGGGAACACAACGAGGAGCCCAGTACCCGAACGATGACATGGTGCCGTGACAGCCAACACCACGAACGATCCCACCACATCTTCCTCTCACGAACGAAACTCCATCTCCGAGCGAAGGTAGGCCACCGCAAATGGTTCGAAGCTTCATTTCCCTCCATTTCTACTCGAATGAGAATTGTTTTTCAAGAGTACATGGAATTGGATCACAAGCCTTCTTCCCAACAGCACGGGGCAGAGGAAGAACACGATAGTGCCTCTCCCGGGGAGGACCACTACTCTACTCATACCGTACCATCATGTGCCCCGATTTTTCGAGGGAACGCTTGGGAACGCTTGGAAGCTCGTTCGCGGCTGGCCGTTGGTGGACGAGGGAATTGCAGCATTGACGAACGCTCTCATCAGCGGTAGGACAAGTAGTCTGAGAGCTCGAGATCTCATTTTGCGCAAAATGAGCGCGAACAGTAATGTTGCTCGAAGCCACGAACACAATTTGCAGCAATCTGATCATGGCGTAGTTGCCTGTCGTCTCTAGAGATAGCATTCCGCCTCTGTGATATCTAGCCCTGCACACGGCACTTTAAACTCTGCAAATCTTCAGAGACTCGAGCCGGTAGGAGAGACCTCGATTGAGGCTGCTAGAACAGGTCGTTGTGCGAATATGCCGCTCCCACAACAGAATGTCGCAAGTGGATGTGAAGCAACGACATGAAACTAGCATTTAATCCTATCATCTGCGCTCGCCTTGAGACAACCATACTTGCAGAGTTCGAGAGAGAGCGCCAATTCCGCGCTGTTACATCTCTTTTGTCATCATACATTTACCACAAATCAGCAGCAACCCACGATCGCCACAAGCTCGTCCTGTTTTCCACTGCTCCCTCGTCTTCAATCCAATTCCAATGCCAATGCCATCCTCCATCGAAACAAATAAACGCAAACAGAAAGCCCATTCAAAATCCTCCATTGCTTTCCACACACTGCCAAAACCCACCAGCCGCTACCTTCATCGAACCTCGAGCACCACCACGTCTTTTGCATGGCTAAATATCAACCTTGAATCCAAACCCAGAATTGTAGCTGTCAAGATTCTGACATTGACATTCATCCACGCTGACTTGATAAAGAGTATGCAAACGCCCAATGCAGTATTTAGAATCTTGCATAGAAACAAGCCTCAGCGTTTCAGTATCGTAGGACCACTGGTAGAAGGGCTTCCAATCAGAACTGGCGCCACTGGGGGCAACAAAAAGATCCCGCTCAGGAATGAAGAAGAGGGATCCTCCAGTTTGGTCTCCACGGAGTACATACATCTCATCCGCGTCTTGATCCCATTGCAAGATTCGTCCATCACTTGTGAAGATAAACATGTAATCATATTGATTGCTGCACTCAGCACCCGGATAGACCGTTCGATGTGTTGCACTATTCCGCCTCCAACACTGTGTGTTTTCACCTGAAGATCCCAAGGTGACAATAAGACCTGGCTCATCACCACTGTCAAAAACAACTGGCAATGTTGGTGGGCCAAACATGAACTCATCTGGAGGAGTCAAATGGAAATGCTTGGGGCATGGCATATTTTCGATCTTGTCAGATCGATATTTGACACACTTTTTTGCACCATTGAGTCTGTCGCTGACAAGAGCCGTGTTACTGGGTCATAGTCCCATTGTTGGAGGTGCAGAGCAGAGTCTGTTTCGCCCTTGCAAGTTTGGAAGTTTAGCTCTATAGCCAGCTAGGAAAACGGACAAGATGTAACCCAAGAGGGATTTGTCATGAAGACTTGCTAAATTGTCATTCCAGATGCCTCTTCTATAGCTTGATGATGCATGTGATTCCTTCAAGTAGGAGGCAGATCCACTCAGTCGTCTTGTTTGTCAAGTTTCTTTCGATACTTGCTTATCGATGGAGGAGCAGAAGTATTTCGCATCAGCCCCGCACCAGCCCCCTCCTTAGAAGACTTGGAACCATTCCGAGATTTGGATCTTGATCGTCGCCGACTGCTTCTACTTTGCTCTTTGTCGTCTTCGTCGTCGTCAGCAGAACCGTGCGATAGTGACCGGTTGGACCCGCTTCGTTTGAGTCCTGCAGACATCTTCTTCAGCCTTCTTTCCCGTTTGGCTTCCTGGCCCACTTCAAGGGCCAATGAAGGTGCCGACCCATTCCGCCTCAGGCCGCCGGAAGTCTTGGCTGGCCTACTTGAAGCGGATGAATCGCCGTCGTCGGCGATATTGATGACCAAGGACGGCGCAGACCTTCTCAGTATCTCTTTCATCCCATCAGACTTGGCGCGAGAACTAGTACTGGAGTTCGCTCTATTGAGGCGCGAGCCGGAAGAGCTGACTCTTTTCATGCTGGAGCTAGAGCTGACTCTTTTCATGCTGCTGGGGAGCGTATTCGAGGATCCACTCTTTCTCCTCATTTCTGCCAGAAGCGGAGCCGAGTCGCAGCGCTCCATTGTGCGTTTGCCGTATTTGGGGGTTTGATGAGCAATTTCAATGAGACTCAAAAGTGGAGCCGAATCGGTTCGTTTCATACCGTCTTTTCTCTTATTTTTCTTGCTGGTGCTGTCACGTCCAGTGCTGGGTTCTTGCGACATTTGGATGAGGCTCATTAGAGGGGTTGAATCAGATTGTCGTTTCGAGGGCTCGTCGTCACTCGAGTTGGAAGATGAAGACTGGTCGTTCATCGAGTCGCGCTGGGATACAACCTTTTCAAGAATCTTCAGATCGCGCTGGGATACAACCTTTTCAAGAACTTTCAGAGTGTCCATCTCTCTGTTTTTGCGATTCTTTGGCTTACGAGAACTGCCACCAATGATGCGACGAGCACCCCCCTTCTTGGTAAGCTCCACTTCTAGGCGTAGTTGCATCTCCTTGATCTCGCCAAAGAGATCACTGTCTCCCGAATTTTTAACGATGTCAACGATCTTGACAAGGCAGGTTACCACTGCATTTTTCTTTGCTTGCACTTCTTCGAGTACTTTGCCGGCGTTATCGACTTCCGGCACTGCTCTTTTCATGGCCCGTTCTCCAAGGTTCACCATGGCTTCCAGCTCGTTCATCTCAGTTTTCAGGTTCAGGATTCTCTCTGTGAATCCTTGAAGCTTGGTGATTTGGGTATCTTCGCTTGCTTTTAACAATTTGTTTGCTTGCATCAACTGGTGTATGTTCTCTTTGAGGTTTTGAGAAATTTGCCTTTCTTCCTTCACTTCATCCTTCAGTTCCTGGATCTGGATACAAAAGGTGTCCCAATCGAGCTTGTTGACGTCGGGTACAGGTGGTGACGACGACTTGCCGGATGCTTCGAGATTTGCCATGAACTCCTCGAGAGCGTGCTGTTTTTCAATGTGCAACATATTTTTGACCGTCTCGAGCTCTTCCTCCTTTCGTCTGAGCACATCGTTTTTCTCCTCTTGCCAATACAGTATTTCGTCTTTGTGATTCTCATGAACGGCCTTGCAGTATTTGAAGAATCGTTGAATGCAACGGGCCGCCTCCTGTTTCTTCGCATCTGCTACTTTTTGTTGACACTCCAAAAAAGACTGTTCAGTACCCTCGAGAGCGTCGATGCTCTCTTGGCAAGAACTGATGCGCTGTGCTCCCACCACGGCAAGAATACTCGACCTCAACATGACACGATACTTCTTTTTGCTCCTCGAACCGTCTTGGGCGGTGCTGCAGGTTGCGACACTCTGGTCGTCTTCTTCCAAGGCTGGAGCGTTGGAGTCACTGTCAGCGTTGATATCACCGTCGCTGCTGTAGTTGTTTACTGAGCTCATATCTCCCAAACTGCTCAAGTCATCATCAATACAGTCCCCCGCGGCCGAGTAAAACGTATTGTCATCATTGTCGCTATCATCGCTATCCCCCAGTCCACTACGGCAACTACCGTACAGAGACCCCAGACTGTGGTTGCTATCAGTTCTGAATTTTGACAATTTTCCTGGGCCCAGAGCTTCCTTTCGCAAGGAGGATACAGAGCCAACACGCTGCAGTCTGGATGCCGATCTGTTGGACCTTCTGCTGGGTCTGCTGTTGGAGGAATGGTCACTGAACTTCTCCAACAATCCTTGCAAATTCTGGCTCACCTTGCGGCCTTTGGTGTTCTTGCTGTTGGTGGTGGCACGGTCAGGACCAAAGCTTTCGGACAATTCCTTGACACGACTGTTGGGCTTGCTGGTTGGTTTCTTTGGGGATTTGCTCCGACAATCCAGTGTATTCCTTCGAGACTTGACAATGCCCGTACCTTCCAGTTTCCTTGCCGATTTTTTCTTCACCAGCCCCCTTCCTCTGCTTGATTCCTTCTTGTTGGAGTCCGTTTTGTCATCGACCAAGTCCATCATGCGGAGATCCACCAGGGACTTGGATCGCTTTTCTTTGGTGGAGTTTGCCCAGTTGTAGCTTGGCGCCTCCTCCATTTTGGGATCATCCCCGCTCTTTACGCTCCTTTTGCTTCCATTTTTGCGTGATTTGACAAGTCCCATGCCTTCCAGTTTCTTGACAGAATCCGTCTTTGCGAGACCTCGTCGACGACTCGTGCCATTGTCGTCATGAACAGTGTTGTCAATTAGCTCCATCATGCGAAGGCCTACAAGAGACTTGGATCCGTCTTTTTTGCTAGATTCTCTTTGTTTGTTGTTTGCAGGAGCTGCCTTGGTAAGAGCTGCATCATCGCCGTTTCGAAGCCCTTCCAAAAGGGTGGCACTCTTCACGCCGGCAAGAGATCGAGATCTCTGGGACAGCGACATTGACAACAGATGCTGTTCTCACTGAGATCACCAGATGCAGTTTTGGTTGCGATACTGTTACGGTCCTCGCTGAAGCTTCGAACCAACACCTTTGGCCATTGTCAGAGCACAGCCCTCTTCAAGGGCTCAAGGGCCATCAAACACAAAATATAATAAAATGAGACTTCGGAGAATTATTGAAGGGGTTTATGTTGGCACCAGGATTTTTGAGGGCCAGGCACGGAACACAGTGTCCTTGATGAGTGACGAGTCGAGTCGCAATACTGTAATGACATGGATATCGATGATTGCACCGTAGGTACCAGTACCGGTACAGGTTCTACCTAATAGCTAGGGCCAAGCACCGTCACCACTGGTTGAAAAAGGACATTCTAAACATGAAACACACTTGACCAAAAGCCCAATCAGAATGTCCGATGAGTCCCAGGAATCAGGAATGATCAATCGAAGAGTGAAATAATTGGGACGATGTACAGTCGTACTGGTTCCGAAGCTCTGCTCGGTTGATGACCGCTCTGCAAGCTAACAGGGTGCATGGATGATCCGTGGATGCTGGAGAAGGAGATATCACCTCAAATTATTGAAGAGATGGGAACGTCCATAATGATTGGAAAGGATTATCGGGAAATAAGGCAATTGATGTCAAATTGACATTTTGATGTCAATCAAGGAAGCAAGACTCAATTTTGATTAGTTTTGACATTTTTGATTTTTTGACAGTCAAAATGGTTCAACAGCCATCAACAACCTGTCAAAATCAAAATTGCCAAATTGACACAAATCAACAAAATTGACATCAATCAGCATCAATCAACACTGTCAATTCCTTTTTTGATTTTTTATGATATTTTTGACTCAACATTGATCAATGTTGATCAACGTTGACAATTTGACATTTTGATTGATAACAACAACACACATTACTGTCTGCATCAAAGGACCAACTACCGTTAAGGTACTGGTAAATGGTGATTGCAACAGTTGCACTAAGAGTGAATACATATCTAGGATCATACGAGCACCCTTACTGGCTGCGGCAACGAGCGGTTGTATAGTCGTAGAGGCTTGTTCTGTCGCTTGACTCGCTGTCGCTGGTCATGGTTTCATTCCCTCCGATAGATCGCTCTTGCAGTACCGGCAGCAGCTTGTTGTCGATTCATGGAAGAGGGGAATTATTGTAGTCTTTCTTCGGTTATTGTCGACAGCGAAGCAGTTGTAGTAACAGCAGCAGCGGTTGTAGCAGTCGTCGTCGTCGTCGTCGTCGTCGTCGTCGTCGTCGTCGTCGTCGTCGTCGTCGTCGTCGTCGTCGTCGTCGTCGTCGTCGTCGTCGTCGTCGTCGTCGTCGTCGTCGTCGTCGTCGTCGTCGTCGTCGTCGTCGTCGTCGTCGCAATGGCAGCTAGCAGCGGAAGATGTTGTTGTTGATGTCAAAAGATAGTTGTTGTCGTCCTTGCATTTCGTGACGTCCCAAGAACAGCTGGTTGGGTGGAAGCGTCGGATCCGTTGCTCGACTCGTCGTGGTCACGGCCGTCGACTGAAGATATTCCGAGCCAGCAGCAAGCGAGCTGCAGCTGTTTCCAGCCTACCGTATATCCAAACAAGAAGAGGAGCCTGGGGGGTTTAATTACTTATTTAGGTTAACAACATATTGGGTCCGGAGGACCTTTTTCTACGCTGGCAATAGTTGAGCCCAAGGGCCCAAATAGCCGAATCGTATACCCTTGATGAATTGCACGATAGGAAGATTCGCGGTGCACACCAAGCGTCAACACTGAAGGAGGATATGCCTCATAGAAGCACGGCTACACTATCCTATTGTCTCACCGCCGTTCACCTCTGCCCCATGAACGAGGGGCAGGTCCCTACAGATCTACTTACAATGGGAGTGTGCATCCTCCTGTCGTGATTTGGAGAATGGTGGCCTGGCCAGGATTTAACCTATTAGAAGGGCGCTGATCGACAACAGTCATCATCGATCCACCTCCACCACAGGTGCGTCTGAGTGATCAGGTCCCATGCTGTGGCCATTGCCTTGTCGTGCAAGGCAAGATGCCAGCAGAGTCCATAGGCGGTGGCGCACCTAAGACTGGACCATGTCAGGGTATGACCTATCCAGTGGGCAAACAATGTCAGGCAGAAGCCGACAAAGAGCCATGTGACAGGGCGAAGTGCGCACTGGCAGGCAGTGGCTCCCAAAGGGGAGGCACAGTATCTGCTGGGGCGGTGTGGACCGTGAGAGGGATTGTGGGGTGGATGTTGGAGGGGTGGTTGTGGGCTGTGGGTGGTATGGTGCTGGAGGGAGGAGGGTAGGATCTGTTTGCTGTGGGAGGCATGATGGTTGGTTGATGTGCAATACACGGCTCTTAGCCTTATTCGCGACTCGATCCTAGATAGGGTTTGAGTTCGACTCATGACTGAGTCTCTCGTGAATAGTCATTTGAGACAGGGTTCTCAATGACCGCGCTAGTCATACTAGGTTGATGATGAACATCGCTCTAGATATTTAGCCAGCGTGGAGTACTTCCACGCTACTAGATCAGGCTAGAAAACTTCCACGCGTTCCGTTTTGGATCGTGGAGAGTAGTGGATTCTACCGAACCTACTCTATCACACTTTATAGTCTCCCGTGGGAAGCCAGATCTACGATCCCTTGATGATGATCTCTCTCGTTGTTAGTTTTCATAGCTTTTAATCTCTCTCATAACTTTCATTCTCTCAAACCAAAACATCGAAAGATCTTTACACTAGCTTTTACGTAGTGCATTTTTACAACACTAGTTGTGTTACGACGCTCTTCCAGGCATGTTCACTCGATTCTCTGGAATTTATGTCCGA
>CAICTM010001719.1:0-23874 GCA_903772945.1 Seminavis robusta
CGTGTTCTTGCCAGCGTTCTCTGTTCCATCGTGTTGACTCATAAAACATGACCCAATCTACTCACGGATACTCTGAGTCGTGGGAGGAACTGTAACGCTTTCAGTCTGGAGTCAAAACATGGGAACTCTTCAGGTGGTGTCATTGCCAGGCGGAGAAGGAGTTTGACCCCTTTTCCTTGGGACCTTGGGTCTGGGTAGACATAGGTGTCACCACTGTGTTGTTTGAGGGTGGTCTCCAAGCTCTCCTTTAGGATAAAGTATCCCCATTCTTCAGGTGTTTTCCATAAGGATTTGTGCAGGTTCTGCTGGACGATGGGTGAGTTGGCCCAGATTCTGAAGACTGCTGCCACTTGGGGGTGGTTGGCTCCTTGTGAGATGTCCAGAGTGTTGAAGGGTAGGATCTTCTTGAGGGTGATCTCGCGAGTGATACTGTGCCAGAGTCTAGTGATTTCAGTCTTGGGGTCAAGGCATAGAGTGGACAGTTTCTGTATGTCTTGGTCTTTGAAGGATTCTGGGGCTGGGGAGGGGTGGATCCTGGGTTTCCTGGTTTGTTGGGCTGCTCAGTGTTGTCCTGGGAGTCTGCTTTGCCATTTGTGTCACTGTTCATGAGTGCAGATGTGGCAGCTGCTTCCTCTTCTTCAGTGAGTTCATTGGGATGTTCCTCTGTTGTGGTCCCTGGTTCTTCCAACTGTTCTTCGGGGTCCATTTCATTCTCTGAGACATTCAAGGTTGCACCTCCTTCTTCTTGTGGCTGTTCGTCAGGTTCCTCATTTTCCAAGGTTGGTTTGTTCTGTGGAGTAACTTTGTTGGTCATCTGTTGTAGGAGGTCATTGTCTTCTGGAACAGGGTCTTGAAGTGGGTTTTGGGTTGGGGCAAACTCTTTGATGAGTCCCTTAACAATCTTGTTGCCAAGTTTGGTACTGCTTCCTATCATATCAGACCAGGACTTGTAGGCTGAAGATCTTTCAGGGGTGTTGTTCATGGGAGTGGACTCATTGGTTTTGGCCTGCTGTTTGGGATGTGTGGAGGTAGACCTGGGTCCTTCTGGGGTTAGAGGGTTATCTCTTTTTCTTCCAGCTTGTCTAGGGGGGGGAAGGTAGGGTAGTGGTTGATGGGATGGTGGTGGGAGTAGGGGTGGAGGTAGGTGGGTGTGCAATGGTGGATGGTGATGGTGTAGTTGCAGGAGTCCTGGAAGGGATGTGTCCTGTGGAGGTGGGTGGTGGGGAGAAAGTGGCTCTAGGGGTTCCAGTTGGGGGTGGTTTTAGGTTGGTAGTTGGTGTTGGTGTTGGTGTTAGGGTGTCGATGATCCATCCCAGGATGAGTTTTCAAGTAGCCCAGCTTCCATCTCCTTGCAGGAGCTTCTTGAGCGAGAGTGCTTCATTTCGGTGTTTCTCGCTGAGGTTGGGGCTTGCGAGGATCTCGTCAATGGCATGGAGTAAGTGCCTGCGTAGCGCTTTCATACGGGCCTTTCCTCCTTGGCCCAGTTGGATGAAGTCGTCAACGAACACATCATTTCGCCCGATGGGCTGAAGCAAAGGTCTGTTCGAGGGTCCCGCGAAGTGGTCCGGTTCGGCCTTCAAGGGGGAGGTGGCGATCCCAAGGAGTTCTTGCGTTGCCGCATGGTCCTCCTTTCTCGTGGTCTAGGAGTGGTGGACAGGTCCAGGTCATCCATTCCCTCGGCATGATGCTCAAGTCTGTGTGGAGGACAGGCTCTGGGGGACTTCAGGAAGCGTTCATTTGCTCGGTCGCAGGTAGTCTCCGACATCCCACTAAAAGTGGGCGGTGACTTGACCCATCTCATGGTGCATGACATTGGGACGGCCACCAGTTGGGGCTCACCTTCATAGCGAGGCAGCACCAGCATGAGTCGGATGCAGTCGGAAGGGTTCAGGAACATGCGGTAGAAGCCGTCCTTGATGTCATGTTTGCAGAGGCGGACGGGTCCAAACTTGGGGTTTGCGTGACGCACATCGTACAAGATGCACGGCAGGGCATTTCCAAATTGCACGGCCTCGGACGGCGCATGATGCAATGTGGTTTCGTTGACGGAGGGCCAACCCCAGTTCCAGGTGTGGTCGCTGATGAGTCGGGGTTTTCGGTCTCGTTCCACCTTTACCGCAGCGGCAGATAGAAGGAGGGAGGGTTCGTCCTTAACCAGGTCGAATGGAAGGACAGCCCAGAACTTGTTCTCGATGAACTCAGAAAATTCCTCACGGAGGAAGTCGGAATGCTCGGTAGCAGATTTGTGGCAGCCGCGGTGGATGCATTCCTCCTTCTGTTCCGTCGTCCAGGGAGGTGATTCGTTTTGTACGGGGACCCCATGGTCTCTCCAGTGGCAGAGCAAGGGGATGGTAGGATGGTCGACATCCTCCAAGTTCGGAGCAAGGTAGGAGCGCCCTCTGAAGTCGGTGACAAAGGATTCCCACGTCTCTGCCTTCGAGTAGGCTGAGCAAAGGTTTTGGACTAACGTACCTAGTCTGTCATTTCGGATTGATCTGGTATCAACGGCAGGGCTAGAAGTTTCAGTGGTGTTTGATGTAGTGGATGAGGGCGGTCGGCGTTTCTTAGGTGATCCGGGCAGTAGGCCAGCCGACCGCTTTGACGATGAAGACATTGACAGCGAGGCTGCGTGTGAGAGGGCGTGAATTGAAGTAGTAGAAATTTTGTGTGAAGGTGTTTTGCGAGCAGGAGTGCCCCTGTTAGTCCTTGGAGGTTTCACAGGAGAGACATCGCGATCAAAAGGGCGGAGACCAAACTGCTTGCGAGGCATGGACGCCACCGAGATAGGAGCGGGCGTTCCAATACGGGTGGCGAGTCCAGGCGTGGAGACTCAGGGCTGCGGGTCAGCAACTCCACAGTCCGTGAGGAGAGTGTGGAGTTTCTGCACCGTAGCAGCCGAGTAGCGCTTGTGGGTGGCAGCGCGCTTGCATCCGGAGGTGCAGCTACCTTTGAGGGCCCAGGCCATACAGACGTCTTGACCACCGTGCTTGGGAATTGTATACTGGTGGTCCTTGGTCATCATTTCAGTGATGGAGCGGAACTCTGAGTCCTGGAAACGCTTCAAGAGGTCTTCATCGCCGTGGACGTTGGTAACCAGGTGTGCTCCCGCTCGCTGTTGGTTTGATCCGGCAGGCTTCTTGCTAGGTGGCTCGGAAGCGGGCTTGAAGAACGAGTACCAGTGAGCTGGGAGCTCCGCGAGAGACGAAGCACGGGAGGACTGAACGAGTCTAGTCAGCGCTCCAAAGTTGGGGGCAGCAGCGCCCGGATTTAGGATAGCTTCGTTGACCCACAAGAAGTAATCTTGTTGGACCTCGAAAAGGATGCGACCGCACAAGTCCACCGCCACACTCCGGTTGTCAGCGTGTAGGCCATGGATGGTGTGGAGGTAGGATCCCAACGAGAGGGCAACATCACGCACCGAGCGCGAGACTGGATGGTTTCCTCCATGGAAGACATCTATCATGATGGAGAACCCATAGAGCTTCTCCTCCGCAATGCGACCATCGGTGGAAAACTTGACGTCGGTGGAAGTGATGGCGATGGCATCTTCCAAGGTGACGGAGGCTCCTTTCTCAACGTACTCTGCTCGAGCTGCTAAGTCCTGGACTGCCTTGGCTTCCGAATGACCTTGGCACACTACCGAGAAGGGGGAGAGGCCCTCGCCCAAGGTGGTCCCTTGACCGTTCACGAAGTACTTGCGGAAGACACGATCCAGAATGTGTCCAGTGACCACGAGTTTGTTCGCGAGGTTAATGGGCAGTGCTGATGCCTGAGTGCGTTCGTCTAGTTGAGCTTGCAAGATCCCGTGTTCATTCCCTTTGGGGGACTTCGCGAGTAGACGGTGAATGACGGGAAAGGTTGCGTCATCGGCCACGTTGCAGAGGTTGTGGAAGGGAGTGGCTAGGGCAGCCCCGAATTTATCCGTGAAGGTTTTGTTGCTCTTTTCACGGTCGTACTGGAGTTGTTGTTCAACAGTGGCCTCCAGCGTATCACGTAGGTTCGTGATTCCCGCATTGAAGGTTGCGTTGGTCAGGCCCGAACCTACCGCGCCAAGCACCGCCAGGTAGGGGGAGAGCACCCGATTGGTGCTTCGTTGGAGCGCGTTTGCGCTAATGGGCGCGGCCACGTTGGCGGCGTCATTACTAGTGGACGTATGACCCCCCGCGACCAACGTACAACAGGCGCGGAACCATTGGACCAAAGGGGCGATGGCAGCCTGTCGCGCAGGATCCGCGTGAGTCATCTCGGGGGTGAGAACTTCCGCACAGAACTGGGAAAGACTGTACTGTCCTTCGGGACGGGCCGCAAGGACGGCTTCAGAAAGTTTCAAACTACATGGGTAAACACTTGAGAAGTGGGGTATTCAATTGGTTATTGTAATTAAACTTTCTCCAAGCCCCTGAAAATATTCCATTTACGTGAATGGTCTTCGGGCTGGTAGTGCTGCTAATCCCACCTGGCTATGCGCATTGGTGTGTACTCTAGCTAGCCAGTACATAAATAATGGCGCGGTATTTCTGTTCGGCCTGTGGGTTGGTGGTACCGGTACATACACTACTAGCTAGCTAGTACATGCTGGTATTTCGGGTAGGTACATGAACACTGCAGGTAGAACGGGTACGTTCATGCTAATCCGCAGCACTTCTAGCTAGCTACTAGTAGTACCAGTAAGCTGTCGCAGCACTTCTAGCTAGCTAGTAGTACCAGTAAGCCGTACCAGTAAGCTGTATGGTAGAACGGGTACGTTCATGCTAATCCGCAGCACTATCAGTACACTGTATGGTAGAAGGGGTAAGAAGCTTTTTCTTTCAATTTCCATTTAATGGAATTTCTTATAACTAGGGACTTATGTACCTTTAGAAGATAGTAAATGACCTTTAGTTAGAAGACATTCTTTCTTGTTCTGTCAGTGCTAGAGCTGCAGGTAGCTTACCTTATGTGGTTTCTGAGAACCATTTTCTTTCGATTTCAGTGGAACGATACATTGCAAATGCTGGTACCACACAAATTGGCAATGTGAGGCATGACCCCTTTAATGCTTTTAATTTATTCAAACCATGTCTAAAGGTTATGGCTTAAGCTTGGATATCATGGATCTTGTGGCTTATTTGCCTGTATTTAACTAGTACATGCTTTAACCCACTGAATTTGCTTAAATATGACCCTTAAAAGCAAAATCGGCTTTTGAACTGTTTCCTCTATACTAAATCTGCTAACTTTTTTTTGCAGAATCCACCCCCAAACCCCCATTATTAATTAAGTCGTTCGGTAGACCTCACGGTGGAATTCTATCGAACAGAACACTTTAGGACGCACTGTGTACCGGTATCGTTCGAGGGAAAGTGTGGGTCCTGAAAATCATTATTTGCGTATCTCTTTGTCAGCTCTGAATGGAATGGCTGCCAACAAACCTCAGGTCGAAACACCACAACCATCTTCATCGGTATGTTGTCGTTGTGGTCCTTTCGGGCTCGTGGCATCGGGGCGCTCGTGTTATCATCTACTGGTAGCTAGCTAGGTGCCTTGACACCGTGATCGTTCAGCAGAATTTTTGGAATTAACTGTTTTCTTTCTGTTTCTCCTTTGCCCTTCAAGTAGATATAGATATACCCAAGATGTTTCTTTCAGCTGCTCGTCTTGCCGTATCCCGCACAGTACCTCGTGCGGTACGATCTCTTGGATCCTCTTCAAACTTTGTCGCCTTGAGGCAGAGGGCTCCTGCAGTCTACACATTGCGACACTTCTCTTCTCCACCGGTGCGTGTTGCCTTATCAAAAGTTCCTTTGAGGTCTCAAGTGTGTATCCCAGCTCTCATCATATCGAATGCTTTCTGTTTTCTTCGCTGACATTTTCTCAGGCCTTCCTTAACGAGAGCGAAGTCGTTGATCGCATCATGGGGGTTGTCAAGAATTTTGATCAAGTGGATCCCAGCAAGGTAACGGCCGAGACCAAATTCGCCGATGACTTGGGACTTGATTCCTTGGATATTGTGGAAGTTGTCATGGCCATTGAGGATGAATTTGCCATTGAAATCCCAGACACTGAAGCAGATGCCATTGCCAGCATTGGTGATGCTGCTGAGTACATTTCAAAGCACCCCATGGCCAAATAAAAGCTGTGCCAGTTGCGCTCTCTTTTTGTCGACATTCAGGGAATGCCATTTGAGCGGTGTCTTAGGATTAGAACTTCTGTTGATTGCAAAAATATATATCTCAGTGACACTAATGCTCCCCGCAGTAGCTAGTAGTTCTTCCGACTTCCGACTGGCACGAGTATAATTAGTAAGCAGTAATTGGTTGGTGTAGATTCCTACATGAAACAATGTTCTGATTACGGACAGTGGGCAGTCTTCCTGTCAATTTAGCAGTCGCCGCTGCCCCGTACCGGTATCTAGATACAGTACCGATCAGGCTGAACAGGTGAAGGCAAGCACAGCCGTGGTGGAAATGCTTTCCTTTCTAAACGCTACGGTAAGCAAGTTTCCACTCTCTATCATTTCGCTCCTATACTTCAACGTGAACCAAGTTAGCTAGCTATACCAGAAAAAGATCCAACGTTTAGCGACCCCGTCGCCTGTCTCTGTCATCCAAGAAGGCATCTGCCAACTTGACAATCGTGAAAATGCCGCCAACGCTGGCCATCAATCGAATCAGCAAGTGTGTGAAAGGGACGCTGTTCTGTGATATTTCAACTGCGAAAGGATAGATCTCGTAGATGAAAAAGACACCAGGAAGGACCGAGTTTTGAATTTTGTGATGATCCTTGTTGGAATGCCCTCCGCCATGACCTGCATTCGCCACTCTTCGTTTGTCGTTCTCGTTTTCTTCCTGTTTTTCGTCGGATACTTCTTCTTCTCCCATTAAAGGTCGAAATCTCTCCGTGAAGAAGTACCTGTTTGTCTCGAAGACAGGCATTCCTTCGTTGTTTTTGTTTTTGTTTGCGGCGTCGGCGTCACCCTCATCACCAAGACCGTCCATACCTACATAGTTGGTAGGTACAACTTTGATAAAGTACTGAAAGAGCCCCGTTGTACCATGTTCTTCCTTGACGATTTTGGAGACGCCATTGAGCGGGGATCCATTGTTTTGGTGTCCATCTGGTCCAAAAGTGAGCTCGTGAATTGTATGTGATGCATTGAAATTTGGTGCATCCTCTGGCACAAAGGTATGAATGTGTCGTCCATTGCGCTCGATTCCTTCTCCCATTGCAATGTGGAAGTTTCCTGCTACGCGGTTAACTGTCATGTATCCTGATAGCTGGCACCCTTGTCCTTTCGTCATAAGTTTTGGTTCTCTCTTATCTCTTCCTTCTCGTATGCATTGCTCTGCAGTGAGAAAGAGAGCATCAGTTCTCCATTTTTTCTTACTGTAGGCATCAATGACATCGTCGCAGGCATTACAACACTGTTCGTCGGTATCCTGGGCACCGTAGCAAGGCCCACAATAGTCTTCTGGCAGTGCTTCTTTGAGAAGTCGTTCCTTGGTTTCTTGGTGTTGCCTATGAGCGTTTGTTTCCACCTTAATTTCCTCTTTGGACAGAGGCCGTCCATCCAAATGAAGCTTTCGTTTCACCATGGTATCTGCCACATTGATTTGAGAATCTCCAGCCACATCCATGGCATCCACGTGGAGATCTTCACAGGCCAAAGCTGGAAATGTAATGTTGATGTTGACACGCATTCGTTTCCCTAGACTCGTGTCGACGGAAATGTGCTCGGAGGTGGCTCTGTTTTGACCCAGCCATGTAAAAGTCTCGGCAAGAAGAAGAATCGCAATCAAAATATAGGCAACCAAAGACGCCGCTCCTCCACGATCTGTTTGTACTGTAAAGTCCGAATGAACTTTTGGAAACATAAAATCCATCTTCTGGACCACAGAACCTCCTGCTCGCCCAGAAGGCTTTCGATCAATACCGTGTCCATTGTCCGAACCCGAAACCGTGGGGTTTCTGCGACGCAATGTGGGTCCCTGATCTTGTCGTTGGGCCGAGTTGGGGGCTCCTGAAAAATAAGGAGAGACTGCCGGTGGATTGCTGAAGGAGTTGCTCATTATTCTCCTCTTTCTTGTCTACTACCGTAGCTAGCTATAGTAGACTACGGCTAGAATGCAAAGTCGATACCGGTACGATCTGCTAGCTAGCTATTTAATAGTACTAGATCTATTTTAGTCGATGGCACAGCCAAAACAAGTGCCAGGCGCAATTGAGATGAAGAAAGAGGCATGAAGAAGAGGACGTTGGCAATTTTGAACCTGGACGCACACTTCCTTTCAAGAAAGCCGTACACGTGTAACCATTCCTGTACCGTAAAGCCAGCAGAGTTTCTTTAGAAATTAGACGTCTCCTAGGTGTTATCTCTTCTGGTCCCACCTCATTGCATCCTCCAAGGATGAACTGTGTGATTTCCCGTTGCCTTTTCAATCCAAAAGAATGATTTCAGGCTCAGCTTGTTGCTTGGTGACTTTGGCTTTTTTGACTTTGGAACTTTCCGATGATTCTGATACAGGTGCACCTCGCTTTTTGTTTTTGCCTCTTGCTTTCTTAGCTGGGAGGAGCTTGTAACTGCCATCTGCATAAAACTCAACGCGGTCCCTTGAGGAGGGTTCAATCTGACCCTTAAACTCATTTATCAACGATTCTGTGAGTTGGCACACCCGGAGGTCTTGAAAGCCTAGAAACTTCTCGCAACTGAAGCATTTCCACTGCTGACCATGCAACGTTGAATTCGACGAGAGGAAGCTATTCAGATCAAAGCACTTTTAGGATACACGGTGCAGGGACACAAGGTGAGACAATTGCATACTTTGACATAGTATGAACCTGAAGCTGAAGCAAGCAAGAGCGAGACAAGACGTACTTGAAAGTGGCTGCACTGCTTGCCTCGAACTGGCTTCTGCATTATTGTCATGGAGAAAGGGCATGTAAGGGTGAAGACAAACCTGCCAGATTCTTCTTCCTTTTCCTCGTTGTCAGATTCGTCTATAGAGGTGGCTGTTTGTGTATGTGTCTTTGCAATGGAGACGCTCTCGCTGACAGACGGGTGCTCGAATAGGGGATCAGTAAGGAGCTTCTTGGACAGAGTTGCTGGATCGTTCAAAAAAGTCACAAAGTGAGTTTGCGCCATCAGGCAAAATGCGCCATACTCGCGGGGGGCGACGAACCTGTTGAATTGTATTCGACCAAAGCAATGCAGTAGAAGAACTCCTGCTCGTCGTATGCCAAAATCTTGATCTCATTGCGCCTGGTGGGATTTGAAATGTAACTTGTCAAGTCTAGCGACCGCGAAAGCCCTTTCCATTCTTCAGGCGCATGCGCTTGCTGCTTGCGTTGAGCAATCGTAGCGGCGGATTTGTTCACAACGATGTAACTGAGATAGACAGGTCGATAACGGGCCGTGCAGGGTTAAGAGGAGTGAACAATGTGCGAATACCACGTGCTCTAGAAGAAATCCTCACCTCCCCTTCGGCCAGAGATGTGCATCCGCCCTTTTTTTGCCCTTCTTGCCGCTCAGGGCATTGAGATCGACGGGGAGCATGCGCATGATCAAACGTTTCTGACCTGTATTGAATTCAGGAGATGCGGGGGAACCCCAACCTAAACAATAAAGGGAAAGTGTCAGCAGTGCAGCACAAGAATCGTAAAAGGCATCTTCAAGTTCAAGCAAATACCTACAAGTATTATTCATGTCTTTGATATCTTTGTGCTGCAGCGTAATGCTGCACGCCGCAAATGAAACTGGAATTACAGCAAGCAGCGTGAGCAGATGCAAGAGAAATCGCAGACACCCTTCGCTATACTTACTGGGAGCTGTCGTAGTCTTTCCAGTGTCCTTTTCCACCACCAAGGGTACTTTGCCGGCACGCGACGTAACACCACACGCTACGTAGCTGCAAACGCTCCAGTAGGGATCCCACCGGTCAAGGCGCGATGCCAAGCTATGTGCCTGCTCTGTCGACAAAGCCTTCGGCGTGAATGAGACATTGAACACGGGCCTTTCGTAGAGACAGCCCGACTTCGTCGGCTTTGGATCTGCAGGAACAAATACTCTTTGAGGACGGAGATCGCAATCTTTGAGTCCTGACTGCAAAACAAGATTTGTTCTCTCAGCTTCCGCCTCTTTGCGCTTTCGCTGTTCCTGCTGCTTTCTTTTCTGCATTTCAAAAGCTTTCTTTCTAGTTTCCTCCTCGGCAGCTCTCTTCTTTCTGGCTTCCTCCTCCTCTGCAGCTCTCTTCTTTCTAGCTTCCTCTTCAGCAGCCCTCTTCTTTCTAGCTTCCTCTTCAGCAGCCCTCTTCTTTTTTGCTTCCTCTTCGGCAGCCCTCTTCTTTCTAGCTTCTTCTGCCGCAGCCTTCTTTTTTGCTTCCTCTTCAGCGGCTTTCTTCTTCCTAGCTTCTTGTCGCGCCATTTCTTCCTTTCGTGCAGCAGCTTCTTTTGCGGCCTTTTCAGCGCTAGCACGCTTCTTCGCTTCTTCTGCCAATGCAGCTTTCTTGCGCTTGGCTTGCTCCGCGTCAGTTTGAGGCTTGCTGCTTCTATCAGCTCCAAAATTAGATGATTTCTTGGCGTATGCCGGGGGCTGTCGATTGTTGGATACAGTTTGTGAATTCCTGCGGCGTTCCGCGGCGTCGATATTTTGGATATTTTTGTTGCCCGCGTCGTCGTCATAGGCATTGTTGGCCTTGCAAAAGCCAGAGAGAAGAAATCTTCCCTTCTTTGCGTTGTTTGATGGGCGTTTTTCGTGTGGATTGGTTTCTGTCACCGAGCTTCGTGATGGTACCTGGGTTTTCTTTGGGTTTTCGTTGGGAGCACTCTCGAAAGACTCCTCAATGACAGCAGGCTGCGCGTTGTGGGAGGAAGGCCGCGAAAGACTCTTTCCAGAATCTCGATCAGCTTGACGAGCATTGGAAGACGACAAACCAACGCTTTGCTTAATGCCTTTCGGTGAATCATCACGAGAGCTACAGACTGTACCCCCGCAATCCATTTCCTCCGCCGACTCGCTGTGTTGATTAATGCCTCTCAACACAGCTTCGTCAATCGAAGAAAGCAAAAAGAGAGCAGCAGAATACGACTTTTTTCTTGCAGGAACGCTCGCATTTTTGTTGGCAGAAGCACAGAGATGGTCCTTCAGAAGCCATATTAGCCTTGGTGTTGGACTCGCGTTGACCGTGGGCGGAACTCTTCTCGAGTATGGGGCCGTTGCCAAAACTCTTTCCACTGCGTGATCACCAATTTCAATACAGTCACTCTCACGCCGCTTCAACAAACTCTTCAACCCTCGAATGAAGGCAGGATCATTGTTGGCGAGATGCATTTTGGAAATGGCAATACACAACCTTGCACTGTTGGCAATTGGTTTCCAGTTCTGTGTCCGGCTTCGTCTTCTTCGCCCTTGCGTCAAGCTCGCTGCACGGCAGGCGGTACCGTGGTTTTGAGGCGCGCATACCGGTACCAGGTACCGGTACACGCCCACGGTACATACTACTAGTACAGCGTACTGTACCAGGTACCTTACCGGTACCAGTGCTGTAACTCCATTGGGGTTTGGGGGATGATTGAAAAGCTAGCTATCTAATAACATACCCTAGCTAGAGTAGTAGTGGTATCACAACAGATCACCATGGAGATACCGGTAGACCGGTAGATGCACCCGTTGCTTCAAACCGCTTGAACTCTCAAGTGTCACAGGCCATGGCACCAGGTACCGGTACCAGTACCACTTATTACAGACACTGAGATTATTGCAAGGAAAGTACAGATCGGTAGAAACACCTTTAGCTTGTGATGAATCGCTACAGTACTAGTACTTCGCTGCTTCAAGTTCATTTGTTTCTCTTCTTATATATTATTAATGCCAACACAAACCAAGTCTAGTAGTAGCTAGCCACCTCAACTCATCTGAAGAGTTTCTTTCAGCATCTTCATGAAATGAGCCTTCTGCTCTGGGTCCATCTTCTTGTACGCCTCTCCAACTCCTTGCACAATTCCTGCTGTTCCAATCACGGCAGTGTTCCCGCCGGATGTCATTACTTGCACAACTTCTTCCGCTACACATCGCTTGGTGTAGTCCAAAACCTTTTGTTCTAGCTCTGCATAGCGTTCTCCCATCCAGGAAAGCAAGAGCTTGTCATTGTCCCACCCAGCTTCATCCATTCCAGCAGTCTCCAGGAACCATTGTTTGACAACGGCACTCGCCTCGAGTGGCGACAGTGTCTTCACCGATCGGCCTACTTGGGATGCCTCGACCAGCTTCTTACGCAGATCGAACTCGGCAAGCTTCCTGCGAAGGCGCCAATAAAAGTAAGTGCGAGACTCTTTCCACTCAACTTCCCGATGAATCACGCCAACAGCCTTCATCCTTCCAGGTGTATCATGCAGTTCACAGAACTGAACTGCAATCTGTTCGTAAACAGGAAGCAAAGCGCTCTCTCTCTTGGAAATCTTCTCTTTGATGGCGCTCTTCGCCGCATCATCGCTCTCCGATGCCAGCTTCGAGTCCAGCGCAATCAACTGATCATCAAGCCTGTGCATGGTTACAATCAGGTCTGGTGTCCTGTACTTGACACTGGCTGCTCCGTTAGCTTCAAGAACACCACCGCGAGCTGTTTTCGAAGAAGCATACATTTCCATTACCGATGCGTTGATGGATGCATCAAGGACAACCCAAGCACCACCTCGAATCTCTGCAAACGGTGGGATGAAAACAAAAACTGGCTGCTCATAGGATACAAAAGCATCAACAATCAACGACCCGTACTTGAGAACCTCATCGAACATATCACGTTGGCCTCCGCTAAACCCACGCCAGTTGGCAAAGACAATTAGAGGCAAATCCTCAGTCCTGAAGTCCTTGATAGCCTGTGCTGTCTTGTAGGCGCTGTTGGGAAACCACACACATCCAGCTTCTTGGATCACCGCTTCGGACGCCTTCACATCCGCAGGGTCAGCGGGCTTGACGGCTTCGGCTGTGCGATTTTCGGTAATGATAACACCCATGGGGATTCCTCCAAGTCGTGCGCGTCCGACAACGACAGTCTTTGCCCAACCTGCGAGCGCTTCAGTGAAACTTCCCTTATCAAAGAAACCACTTTGCCAAACACCACTATCGTCTTCGCCTCCAGCTATCAGCGCGCGTGGGTCATAGGTGGCTCCAGGAGATGGGCAGAACGAGACTGGTCGTTCGATTTCATCATAACCTCGAATGTCCGCAACGGGCAACAATCCACCTCGGACTGAAGGGACGTAGGATAGCCAATCGATGGCGGACTTGACAGCACGAAGATGATCAGGTTCAACCATATGCGAGATACCATTGGGATACATGATACCGGGTCCTCCAAGTTGATCATTGGTGGAATACACATCAACTCCCATCAGTTTGTTCAGAGCTTGGTAGCCAGTCAAAATGATGGGGGATGCAGACATCCTCTGGATGGTTCTTTGTCCAAGACGCACGAGATAAGCCCCGATGCCAACAGTTCTAATGAAACAAACAACAGTTGTATTTCAAATGAGACGACAGCCAGCCAGCCAACCTGAAATACCCTTTTCTCAATGTGCCACCTTACCTTCCAAGCACAATGGTCATCGTGAAGATCTCATCGTAGGCCACACTTGTTTCGCCCGCAATGAGCCCGGATCCTTTTAGGTTCTCTACGCCAAGGTCGGGTTCAGCGCCAATGATGTCCGTCACCTGGTATACCGACTGGCCGTTGTAGGAAGTGGGGCTGCCCATGATCTGTTGCTTGCCTTTGTTGAGGTCCTCGTAGTCCTCCTTGGTTACATACAGAAAATCAAACCCTGTTTCGGGCTGAGCAGGATCCTTGAAAGCGACCTTGAAGCGCTTCTTCACTTCCGATGCAAGACCAATCCTTGCTCCCGAATTCGCGGCAATGTAAATGCGAGGAATGCGCATATGCCTGGCGTATTCGGATGCCATCTTGAAGACGACATCTTCACGGGTGCCGAAACTGCCAGCTTTGTGAGTAATGTCATTTGCAATCAGGACAACTTGACGTCCCTGCACAAGAGGAAGCAGAGAGAAAGAATTAGAAACAATGCAAGCGACCAAGCGAAACAATCGTGCACACGAAACCTCACATTTGGATACTCCACAGTTTTCAAGACCATCAGCCAAGCCACCATGCCAACATCGTTCGCGCCTGCACCTCGGTTAATCTGCTGCAGTTCCAATTCGCCGTTGATGTAGTCTTCCATGGTCCAACTGCCCGAACCATCCTTCCTTTTCACCACCAATTCCGTTGTGTACATCACCATCAACGGGCGCGATGCTGCTCTGATCCCCCCATTGATTCCTCCCAGAGTGGACGTTGTCGCCCATTGTTGTTCGACGGCGGCTTCAAAGAGGGCTGGTACATCGTAGCAATACAGAGTGTCAGATGAACGTTGAGCTGCATTACGCTGGGCATCAAACGGTCTTGTCAACGGGTACGGTGTGTCCACGTTCAGGCCCTCCCAAGAACTATCACCGGTGCTGGCTAGGCTCGCCTTTGTTCCTCCAATCAGTTTGAAGATACGTTCGGTTCCAGACTCCACCGCAGCTTCCACATATGTACTCATCACGTGGACGAACCCGGTCGGGTTGCTGGCGACAAGTCGCAACGCAATTGGAGGAGAGTCCAAGCTGAGGCAACACACAATTCGTGCTTCCACCTCTACAATACCGAGGTTTGAAACGCGTTCGCCATGACGCTTCAGAATGTCGACCACCACTTGCTCAACAACCACAGGGTCAAGAACTGCTTTCTCGTAGTCACTGACAAGGTTAATGAACAAGTGGTTGTCCGTGGTGCTCTTGGTTGCGCACAGATCCAAGGCATTCAAGGCATCCACCAGGATTCGTTCAAAGCTGGAAGATGAAAAGTCGAGAACAAAACTCAACGCACGTACGAACACCCTCGCTGCTCGGTTGGCCTTCTTGTCCTTGGCCAAAGCCGAGGACCTCGGTGTGCCTTCGTACAAATGAACTTGGCAAGTGGATGTGTGCCTGGAGCCCAAACTGCGCACTCGGAAGTTCGCTGCCACCCGGTTAAGGTCAAGATGAAGGGCGTGACTTGGATCAATGCGGCGATAAATGGAGTCCTCCTGAAAGTCTGGGGATCTAAAAGTGAAAAGGACCGGGGCGCGGTACTCCTCGAATTCGTCGTCTTGTTCTTGCTTGAACAGGAGGGTGACCCTGCGAATACCTGCAGATTTCAAGACGTCATACCATTGCGAGAGCATATCCGTTGCTTTCTTGGAGATGCTTTCATCGGTGCCTTCGTCACTTCCCACACTTGTGCAAAGTACTACAAAATACAGCACATTGAAGGGCGCGTGATCGGATGAAGAGGTAGACGGGAATTGTTGCAAGACGCTGGAGAACTTTCCCGGGTCAACCAGGTCATCGAACTTGTCAACAACCGCAAATACGCCAGTCCGAAGGGTTTGGGGCGGGATCTTCTCTTTGTCGTCCATTGATAGGACCGAGTCCTCGGCAGCTCCCAGATTGCTCAAAGAAGCAGAGCTGCTCATAATTCTGGTCAAATCAGACATACTGGTGACCGACGTTGAAGAGTGAATCGCACTTTCTGACCGCTTGTTCATAAATGTAAACTTCAGTAGGGAGTCCTCTGCGTTTCGTTGTATCATCTTCACAGAGTACGTTCTGTAGAAATTGCGCACATAAAGCTCGAGCAAACCAACCTTTTCGCTGCTGGAAGAGACACTGGTCAACAATGGAAAGAATACGTCCACCATGGGGGTTTGATCGGCCAACAACTCGTCTACCTCCTTTGTAGACTGGGCACCGTCTGCAGCAGTCAACTTCGCTACTGCTTCCAAAACTTTCGCCTTGCGCTCTTCAAAGCTTGGCATGCTCTGTTGCATCAACAGTTTTCGCGCTTTCAAAGCCACATCGGAGTACTCTTTCTTATTGCCCATCGATCCAATTTCGGAGATGGCAGGAATGGCATCTGATAGGCTTTCCGCCCCAGCAACCACAGAGACGCGTTTGCCGATTGGCGAAACGTTACTGGTTTCTGGATCCAACTTGTAACCGTCTCCGATGGCTGAAACAATTCGTTTCACAATGCTTGATGTCAGCTTCAGCTGCTCGTGCGACCTGCACACCTCCAACACGGTGACGAAATCATTCTTGTGCGCTTTTCTCAAGCTTTCAACCGCATCAGCGTAGGAACTTGCATCGTAGAACCATCGCTCGACAGCGACCCATTTCCGAAGGAGGGAAAGGAAACTATGAAGGGCCCTTTCAGACCCCGGGACACCGGCGGCCTTGCTTTTCGTGTAAGGTACCACAGCATCACGCAATGGAGTTGTTAGCGCGTGGAATGCAGACTGCTCTGATGCATCAGTGAATGAAGCTTCTTCCGCCTGCAGCAAATCAATGATCTGTTTGGCGGGAAATCTTAAAAAGACGAGGTCAGTCAACGAATCGACAGCTTGTAGCCCTGGCTGAATCGGATCACTTACTTCACCTGTACGCCACTTCCTGCTTGCTCCGCTATCAGCGTCTTTTGATCCTGCAAAATAGACGAAATGCCATCGAAAAGCTTTCCCGGGATTCGGCCGCTCAGTACCGATAGCTGTTCGTCAATCTCGAGCAAAGGCAACTCCGGGTCCATCACCGCACTGGCCAAATCAGAAATGGCGCGTTCGATAGCTTCATCGCTGAGTACGTAACCAGACACAGCTCCATTCAATTTTTCAATTGCCCCGCGGAACAGGAGGTGTGCTCTCCTGGTGGAGGCGGTGGCACTTGCTTGTCCTGACAGGTTCAAATTGAGATCACCTTCAAACAGTTCCACGGTGGAGACATTGTCAGGGTTGTCAAGCTCCAGAGTGGCCAACAGGTCGCCCGGTGCAAGAGCGGCTCCTTCGTTGACATTCCACGATAGGACACCGGCCTCGTCGACTTTGAGAGGCATGAACATTTTCATCACCTCGACCTCGGCGAACACCTCTCCCTTCCTCACATGAGCACCGTCACCGACCAGCCTTTTGACGAGCTTGCCTGCAACGTCAGAACGCAGAGATGACGGGTCATAGTCGGGAGAAAATGCAATATTCGCTCCACCAACATTGATACGCATTCCCGTCGCAGCTTCAGGCGCGCTGGTCAGGTATGCAACATGGCTGCTTCCAGCAATGTCGATCAGGTAGCCGCCATCACTGAGAACCCTAACCGATGTAGCGACGCTCTCAGTGCCTGTTGAAGAGCCAATGGAGAAGGCATGCGGTCCGTTGCGGGTGCATCGCAACTTGTACTTCACTCCATTCAGGATGAGCTCCACGTCATGTTTCATGTCGACGCATGTTCGAGATGGCAGTTGGCCCTTTTCCAGTGATTGCACAAACGACTCTTCTCCAGTCTTGCAACGATTGTAAGCCACAACGGTAGCAGCAATTACCATGTGCATATGGTCATGCAGAGCGTCAATTTTTACATTCGTCTTGCGTCTTTGGAGCACGTTCTCAGCAGCGGCCATTCCATCGACGTTTTCCTTGATGATAGCGTCCAGCCAGCCTGTATCAATTCTGTTGTTCACGAAGTCCTCAAGCTCTATTAGCTTTGAAATGTAGTCAACAGTAGTACTGATGTCTCCCCTGATGGAAAGCTCTTTCAAGGCTAGCACCATATTGCGCCTTGCTTGCTCTCTGTCGGGGCCGTTGGCAAACAAGTGCCCAAACTGAGAGTCTGCAAATTCGTGAATGGACCCGGAACTGTCCATGCTGAAGTAGCCCCAAACATTAGGCGTCGAACGGAAGTTCAACTCTTGAATACCACCACTGGTAGGCTTGAATCCGGCTTCAGCATTTTCTGCAGTGATCCTTACCGCAATGCAGTGCCCATTCGCTGGAACTCTCGAGACGTTGTCAAAGTCAATTTTGGCGCTTGCGTCTTTTGGATTGTCATCGAAACGGTTACGGCCATAGATCTCTCGAATTTCTGGAATATTGTAGAGGGGGATTCCCATGGCAACCTGTAACTGTGCAGCTGGTAGATTAGCCCTGGTAATCATTTCTGTTACTGGATGCTCGACTTGCAATCTTGGATTCAGTTCCAAAAAGTAGAACTTTGCTTCTGATTCGGAATACAAGTATTCGACTGTTCCTGCGTTGGTGTATCCCACAGCTTTGGCAAGAGCAACTGCTGCCTTCTCCATTTCCACCCAAATCTTAGGGTCCGCCGCCACTGGAGGTCCCTCTTCGATGATTTTCTGGTGACGACGTTGCACGGAACAATCGCGTCCATTGAGCGCCACCGCATCGCCATACTCGTCAGCCAAGAGCTGGACTTCCAAGTGACGAGAATTGGACGAAAGTTTCATGATGAAGATTGGACTGCCCGGGACTTCACCGCACACTTGTCGGAAAGCATTGGCTACATCAGCTGGATTATCCACTCGGCGAATTCCCTTTCCACCGCCTCCTTCGGACGCCTTGATCATGATTGGAAATCCAATTCGGTTGGCGGCTTCGGCGGCCTCCTGAGAACTTGCAATGCTGGCTTCGTCGTAGGCTTCCTTGGGAAGAGACCCACTTTCTCTGTCGTAAGTTGCATTGACATTTTCTCCATTCCAGGCAATGCAAGGTACTTTGGCCGATTGAGCAATGATGGTACTTCCAATCTTATCCCCCAAAGCTCTCATAGGAGGTCCAGCAGGTCCAATGAATTTGATAGGAGGGACACTTTTGGCTAGAGTGTCAGGGAGCAATGGATTCTCACTAGCGTGGCCCCATCCAGCCCACACGGCATTGACTCCATGAAGCCTGGCCAGTTCCACAATGAGGGTGACATTTGCATAGTTGTGGTTGTTGGAGCCACCCGGAACATCCACAATGACATCTCCCATTCGGATATACTCAGCATTGGCTCTGTTTCAAGTTAGTTGTGCAGGCAAAAACTTCGTAAGTGAGCTTCAACTTCACTTATCACGCAATGCAAAACCAACAAAGCAGCATACTGTACCCTTACCGCAAATCTTCAGGGGTGGCCATGACCACGAAGGAAATCGCTTTTTCGTTTCCAAACACTTCATAGGCCCACCGGCGAATGGATCGAATAGCCTTGACTGCTGCGACACCATTGTTGGCAATCAAAACTTTTTCAATGACAAAGGATTTGTCACCACCAAGTTCCGAAACGTATTGTTCCACATTTTCGAATCGCTTGTGGAAATTGGGGGAGATGGGCGAAATGCCAGTAGGTCTGTCCATGATGGCTGCTTCAGTTCTAGTTTGAAAAAGGTATACAAATGCTTTTGTTTTTCTGCTTCTCAGTTGTCGTATTTGTGGTTGCCTCGACGAAAGAAAAATATTTCAATATCTTTCCTGCAGGACCAATAGAAACGGATGGTGAGCACAAGGATGAAATTGAAATGCAACAGAGCCGGATACCCTTTGTCATGCCACCAAGTAAATTGAACGATTGCTGCAGCCCAGTATCTCACCTGGTCAAGCCAAACAAAATCTTTTTATGCCAACCGCGAGAAACAGTGTTCCTGGTCCGCACAGGCAGCCACTTATTAGTTGCTTTTGATCCTGCCAGTTTGATTCGATACGTCTTGTGCACTTGTGGCTTTCACTTTCCCGACAAATTTTGTGTTGTATGTTCCAACCTTTGCGAGGCCATAAAGCAAAGCCACGAAAGATACCGTTCGCGCATTTCTTGCAACGTACTACAAACTGGAGACTGTGTGCTGTCATGGAGCACATGCGATCGCGCCGTATTGCTACAGATTTAGCTGCTAGTAGACTAGTCTGGCTGTTAGCTTGCAACTTTGACCGCCGTCATTGGATGCAATGCTGCCGTCACGCTGGTTTTTCTATGTCGACATCACTTATTAGCTACAGACAGCTCTACCAGATAGAGGAGAGAGGACCAATATTGTAAGACCACAGCAAGATGTCGGCGCAGTCACCCAGTGCCATCTGTGGGATGATGTCGAGCTACTACCGGTACTGTACCGGTGCTGTAGACTGTAGATACAGTACTTGCCGAGTAGCTACCGGTACGGTACTGTAGCACCGGCTTTCCCCTCATGGCCGCACGCTACTGTTTGGGTGCTATTGCTGATCCCCAAAACTCCTGGAAATGGCTGCGAAACGCGAAGGAAGCTGAATTATTACTTTTACGGCTCGAGAGCTTCATGTAATTGTGGATGTACGGGAGGATAGATAGATTATTATTCTCTAAAACGTAACTTGCTTTTGTATCATGTTAGGTACCGTACTCCCATAGTGAAGCAAGTATACATATGTATGTACCTGGACGTTGCTAGATGCTGTGATCTAAGAGTTTGAGCTGATATCTCTAATGCTCCCCCCCCGAGTCTGAGTTGGTTGCCAAGGATCGAATCTATCATAAAGAAACAAAGGAAAAAGCCAACTGCTTTGTCTTCGGTGCCATATATTGTTGGAGGCGATAAGCAAGCACAGGTTGGCACCAGCCAAAGTACGGTACATCTTTTGACGGGTGAGAAGCCCCCGACCTCCCACCGAAGGTGACGCCCCAAGCCAAACTGCTTCGATTGTCATTGCCATAGGATAGAACGAAATCCATCCATGTTCACTGCATCGCTCATACCTCAGCTGTTATAGGTTCCAGCTGCAGTTCCAGACTTCCAATAGTTCCATCCGTTTGTGCCCAACTATCGGCGTCGCTATCGGAGGTTTCTTCAATCCCAACCCCGAAGTTTCTATGAGGCGGGTCTGCTGCCCGGCCGTGTATATTGAAGAGTTCATTCTTCATACTGGTGGCCAGGTCAAATCTATAGTTGTTGCCTGAATACTCATCTTCGTGAGTCTCGAAACTTTCCTGTCCAATTTCTGGTTCCATTCGTTGCGCTCGTAAGCTCGCGCTGAGGTCTTGTTCCTGGGGTGTGGCGTCATCCAGTCCGGACTTGGAGAGAGCAATTTCAACTTGCTGAGCGGCCAAGAACTTTTGTCTCCGTCGATACAGCACAAAGAAAAGTCCCAGAAAAGCGGCCAGGAACCCAGCAACCAACAGTCCACCCACAAAAGTAAATGTTCGTTTACCAGGATCAGCATATTGGGGGGGTTCAGCTTTGTTTTTGGAAGGGTTCAGCTGGTCTCTTCCACTAGTGTTCCCAATGAGACTGGTGTCTAATTGTGCTCCAAGGTAAGCGATTCGAAAGCCTTTGCCAGTCCCAATGTTGTTGAGGTTTGATTGTATATAACTTTGAAAGGATGCCGGATTGCCAACCCCTAGATAATGTGCTTCCATATAACCCCTGTACACTGAACAAGATTGGCCTGTTCCTGGCACCAACTCCTGACAAGTATCTATAATAGGTGACGGCAAAGAGGAGGTAGCCATAGTGATAAATGAGTACCACGATAGTCTATCTCAAAGTCAAACAGCTCATTTTGTCACTCCATAATAATCGCACTTACCAAACACATCCACCACTTCGTCTGCAGGTTCCGACGTGACTTCTATCAGCCACAAGGCCGTCACGGGGGGGATAGAACATCTCGCCCCATCGATGAGCCCAAAATGCGACGCCACTATATTCAGCAAATCTGCCTCCCCCTGAGCCACAACTGAAGCAGCATCAACCGTCGTGTCATGCTGGATGTCGTAATAGTATTCCACAAACAAAACAGATGCTTGATTGTCGCTCATCAGCTGTTGACAAGAATACCCAACAGGAGTAGACCCATCATTCCCATAGTCAACTCGAAAGATACTCGAAGCCGCAGACCCAGAGGATGAAGATGATCCGGAAGACGACGCCATGGTTTTGTTTTCACTCAGAAGTTATTTGAGGAGAGTGGAGGGTGCATGGCAGCCAAAATTTTGTTTGTTCTTGTAAAGCTCTAATTAGAATAATTATGTCGGAACCTGGGTGTGCCGGCGACTGTCACTCTTACGAAGGGTTCAGGCTCAATACCGGTACTGTTACAAAGTTCCCGAAAACTGAAAACCGAATCGAATCGAATCGAATCGAATCGAATGATGAATCGAATCACAATCGATTTTAGTGTCTACCAGCATGTACATACATGTATGTTGCAATACACGGCTCTTAGCCTTATTCCACATCAGTTCAAACGTCTTTTAAGGTCTGGCCGTCGCTACACTTGGTTTTTCTTCAAATTGCTCGATTTGGGTGGGGATAACGACCAATCTTCTCTTATTTGACACAAATTCGATCAAAAGAACCATAGAATTGTCATTTGTTGCCCTACCACGGCCAGACCTTAAGAGCCAAATCCTCGACTTTGAACTGATGTGATTCGCGACTCGATCCTAGATAGGGTTTGAGTTCGACTCATGACCGAGTCTCTCGTGAATAGTCATTTGAGACAGGGTTCTCAATGACCGCACTAGTCATACTAGGTTGATGATGAAACATCGCTCTAGATATTTAGCCAGCGTGGAGTACTTCCACGCTACTAGATCCAGGCTAGACAAACCTTCCACGCGTTCCGTTTTAGGATCGTGGAGAAACGTAGGATTACTACCACAACCTACTCTATCACACTTAATAGTCTCCCGCGGGAAGCCAGATCTACGATCCTCTGATGATGATCTCTCTCGTTTGATTAGTTTTCATAGCTTTTCTAATCTCTCTCATAAACTTTCTATTCTCTCAAACTCAAAACACTCGAAAGATCTTTACACTAGCTTTTAGCGTAGTGCATTTGTTAACTGAATCACAATCGACTTTACAGCTACCATCTAACCTATTCCTCACCATGTAGATTGGCTCAAAGTAAAGCATGCTTCCGCAACTTTGAGAAACAGTTGCGTGACCAACCCATTCTTCCTCTCGTTTCGACTAATGACGAAGTAAAAACGATAGATTCCGATCGATACTCGCTGCTACACTCTGCAAACTTTCGCATACCATTGTTGCCAAGGCGCAAATCAGAAGACTCTGACAATGATGGACAATCCTCTATCAATTTCAATCACTTGGTACGTGAGAAATCTCTATCTGAGGATAGCCAGGATATGACTCAAGGAACCCTGTTGCCGATTTCTCATACCAAATAGTGATGAAAGATATCTACATAACTAGTAAACAAGATTGTTTGCTAACTGTATGAACTCTACGGCAAATATAGATGAATTGCTAAGAAGCTGCTACTAGAACTCTGATCAATCTATTTAGCATCGTTAACTCTCGTCCGTGGCCAACCCCTCGTAACGTCGCTAAGTATCAAGAGACCTCAAACCCATCGTTACTATGTTAGATTTAACAAGCGAAGAAAAGGGAAAACCAAAACACGTTACAATCCGTTGCTTACTGGATCAGGAGCATCCGGAACCTGTATTGCTCAACTCATGCTAATGAAACTACGCATGAAGGATATGGGGGGCGTCCAAACGATGTGGACACCCATGCAGGAGAATTAAACACAGCACGAAGTGCAAAGGTGCATTAATGATTTCCTGAATTCCACGAAGATAGAATTATCGAGGGGACTTACACGTCACCAAGAGCTTGGGGGCGTTATGACATGATCATAGGTCGAGATATTCTCTCTGATCTATAGAGTCAAGTTCATTTTCACTACCATGTCAGTGGAATGGGATCGGCGATCTATTCCTATGAAAAATAGCGATACCATTATGAAGAAGAAAATTTTTTCATTCCTGATCCTACTGTTGTTGATGACAGTGCAGATCGTCTCAAGAAGATTCTTGATGCAAATTACGAAACATAAGCTGATTTAAGGCAGGGTTGCCAAAGTCAAAAACAATTGAATAAGGAAGAGCAGAAACAGCTTCATTCCTTTCTTCCTTACTGACGAAGTTACTCTTTGAACTATTCTGATTGTACTTTGGGAATAGTGAGTGCGTTTATAGGATACGTAACGAGATAGAAC
>CAICTM010001720.1:0-23861 GCA_903772945.1 Seminavis robusta
TATTAATGCATTCAGACAAGTTGACTTGAGGACGACCTACAAGCAGAGGCCCGAGCCTAGCTCTTAGCATAGTACCGATAGCTAGCTAGTTGTGAAATTCCAGACACAAGCTCCAAGCAGAAAAAAGTAAACTCAACGCTGGGACAAAAGCTGTAAGCTGCAACCCAACAAAAGCTTCAAGCTGGGACACAGCTCCAGGCTGGGACTATATGCTTCAGGCTGGGACCACAGGTTCGGCTGGGACCACAGCTTCAGGCTGGGACGAAAGCTTCAGGCTGGTACCACAGCTTCAGGCTGGGACCACGCTTCACGCTTGCTGGGTACCAATAGCCTCCAGGCTGGACCTTAGCAACTTCAGGCGGGACACAGTTCAGGCTGGGACAACAGGTCTCAGGCTGGGACAACAGCTTCAGGCTGGGACAACAAGCTACAGGCTGGGACGAAAGCTACAGGCTCGGAGCGTCTTTTCCACTGCTTTGTTCAAAACATCATTGGTACGATTCCCAGCCTGGTTGTCATGATCACGGAGCATGACAGCGGTACTTCATTCCTTGATGTTTTTTCATGCTGGGAATTTTGACGGTGCCGACGCTTTGGGAGATGGTGTTGGTGTTTGGTGTTGATGCTTCTGGCGGACCTTCTTGTTCTTCTTGGATGCCATTATTGCTGGTCTCGGCTCGTAATAAATTCACTGAGAATGGTATTGGAATAGCTGGCTGGTATTGTGAACTGATTCGATTCTATTTTAAGCTCCAGCTTGTCTACCACCAATGACAATGACAACCACAATGACAACACCGGCCTTCTAGGGGCGGGAAACTCGAGCCAGCTGAAGCATTGCCAGTAAAGCACTTGTGATGGCCAGTAAAGCACTTGTGATGGCCAGTAAAGCACTTGTGATGGCCAGTACCGGTACCAAGTACCAAAGCACTCGTGATGGCCAGCGGTGCGTGAAAAGATCCAGCATCTGGCCTCAGGCCGAACCTTCCTGCCCAAATCTCATTTGGCTGGTACTGATAAGCTAACTTTCTATATTGGTCTTGGCTGAAGAACTGCATCATCCTTGGGGATATAGAGTTCCTCAGCTATTCCTGTATTGCCAGATGGTTGCACTGCTGACCCTACTGTTGGAGTATACAAATGTCACAGCGATTCTTCCACCTGGCTAAACCAGCACAGCTGCTTCACACCACTACGGGAGTTCACGTGGGTTCCCACTCATCGTTTGTTAACAAAATGCACTACGCTAAAAGCTAGTGTAAAGATCTTTCGAGTGTTTTGAGTTTGAGAGAATGAAAGTTATGAGAGAGATTAGAAAGCTATAAAAACTAATCAACGAGAGAGATCACAATCAAAGGATCGTAGATCTGAACTCCCGCGGGAGACTATAGAATGTGATAGTGTAGGTTGCGGTAGCAATCCTACCTACTCCACGATCCAAAACCGGAACGCGTGGAAGATTCGTCTAGCATTGATCTAGTAGCCTGGAAGTACTCCACGCTGGCTAAATATCTAGCGCGATGTTTCATCACTGACCTAGTATGACTAGAGCGGTCATTGAGAACCCTGTCTCAATGACTATTCACGAGAGACTCAGTCATGAGTTGAACTCAAACCCTATCTAGGATCGAGTCGCGAATAAGGCTAAGAGCCGTGCATTGCAACTCGTTGGCATTTGTGTCCAAGCCGTGGGCAATCTCTCTCAATCGCTCAAGCTCACAGTAGCGCCCCATTTTCTTCCGTAAGAGCTCGTATAGTTCCGCATCTTCTTTCTTGTCACGGTAATACTTCTTGCTCGCAATTAGCTCCTCTTTCGTTGCCTTGCAGCGAGCGCACCAAGAACCGCATTTGTCGTGAGCATCAAAGTGGTGATCCAAACAGGCCAAGGCGACATCCACATACTCGGATTCATCGCGGTCTTTGAGCGTGCGAGCCACGTAGCTGTAGTTCTTGCCTAGTCGAATGGAATCCAACCTCGTCACTGTCTTCTTGTCTGCGACTTTGGCCAAATCCAAACGAATGAGTTCCCCGGTCAACTGTTTGCGGCGGTGGTTCGGATCCGCACAGAACTTGGGCTCGGGAATATGGCCTGGTAATTTTCCTTTGTCTGGGCGATCCTGCAGCTCACCCTTATTCTTTCCCTTGGACTTGGGCACCTGCGGTAGAACGGTAGTGTTCCACTTCAAATCAGCCCGAATGGACGAGTCGTCGTCACAGCAAAGGAGCTCCAGAATAATGCCTTTATTGTCGCATAGATCAATCACGATTTCCAAGGCCAAAGCCGCTTCCATGGCACCAGACGAATCGTTCAGATCGTGGTTGCGGAGACAATAGTGCTCCGGATAATCAGGACGGGTATCGGCATCTGGGTGATCCTTTTCATGTCGTTCACACTTGCCACACTTCTTGCTCTTTTGACCAAAAGCAATAACGCTTCGAGTGACGGCACCAACCAAACTACCGTGGCCAGACGATGAATTGTAGAGAAGACTGGATCCCTTCTGCTGCCAAGCGCCGTCATACGATCTTTTCAACTTGATCTTGACGAGATGATCCTTGTTCTGCTCGGGAAGTGACAGCTTCCACGCCAAATAATTTTCCTCCATAGTTGACCGTCTGACTTCGTCCATCAGGATTTCATCCCTCAATTCCCGCAATACGGGGCCAATCCTTCGCTCTATAGTGGGAAACGTTTTGCCGGCCATTGTGGTATCATTCGGTAGCCCCATCAATCCAAGGAGTTTGCCGGCTTCCACTCCACCGTCACCACTCGCCAGATTGCCAAGAACGAATACATGTAATAGATTGAGCTCGTCATCAGTGCTCCTCTCATATTTCTTGTTGTCAGTATGCATTGTTGTCTTTGCGGGAATGGGTAATCCGTAGACATACTCGCATTCTTCGTTGGCACATCTCAATCGAATTTGCGACACAATGCCACAGTTGTGGACGGTCATAATCAATGGCATGTGCTCGTCATCAAAATCGCAATGAGAGCATTTGGCGAAATCGGCAACCAGCTTTTCTACTTGGCTCATCTCCAACAGCAGGCGACTGCTGGCTTTGGTATTGAATTCCGTGACAGTAAGTTCATTGTCTTCTTCTTCTTCTTCTTCGGTGGTAGCCTCTTCTTCTTCAGCTGTAGTTGCTCCTTCAATTGCAACCTCGTCTGCCACAATGTCTTCCTGAAACAGGAGTCTCTTCCCATGTTTGTTGGTACCACTGTTGGCATTTCGAGTCGTCTTTCCAGTGCTAGGAACACATTCGTTTACTCCAGCCAGCTTATTCCAACCAGTACCACTGGCACTAAGCTTTGCTATTTCAATGCTAGCTGATGGCTTCCATTTGGTCCGTGGTGTGGGAGTTGAATCTGCCATGTCTACTAGCTAGCTGGTACGGTAGCATTCACGTGGATCGAGAGCGAAAATTATGGCGTACCGGATCTTTTTTTGCCTTTGCAGTGTTTCGGGTGGAGAATTATTCTATCAACGCGCACTGTCATTTCAATGGCTCGCCGGGCTCTCGAGCGAATGAAAGATATAATGGTTCTACTGTGCTAACTCGAAATTTGGCGGTATTGAAGCTAGAATTTAGCGCGAATTTCGATAACTCAGCTATCCAGTGAGAGTACGAACGTTCGAGATTCCGGATTCCGTTCATATGCAAAAGATTTGTTGAGAACATAGGTCTGTATTATTCGCAGCTTTATGCCGACTTACATCCTGGGTTCGACCACCTTAACATCCTGGGTTCGACCACCTTAACATAAGGGAGGATTTTGAAATTGAAATTGAAATAAATTGATCCCAAATCCACAAACGTCGGACGGTCCAGGACCGTCCGACGGTTTAAACTCAGGATTTAAAAAAGCTTAAAATTCCCACGACTGAGGACCGTTTAAAACATCCCTTAAACACCCCCTTAACAACCCCTTAAATCTTCAACATCCCCTTAAACAACCCCTTAACAACATCCCCTTATATCCTCGAAACACCCCTTACGCCTGCATTGAAACGCCATACAACATCCCCTTATCACACACAAACATCCCCTCAAATAAACAACCCATTAACAACAACCCCTTAAATACGCAACATCCCCTTAAACATCCCCTTTTAAATCTGTACATCCCCTTAACATCCCCTTATCGAGAACCAGGACATTAGTCAGTCGTGGCAGGTTTTAAAGCCTGAGCGAAAACTGTCGAACGGTCCAGTACAGTACCGGAAGGGGGGCCACAATCAGAGCGAGTTTGGAGGCCGGAGCTGCAGTGCTGCAACCACATGGAACTGGTAGTGTTTTCTAAACAACGCCGCCACTGTGGCGCTCAATCTCCTTCCTCTTGTTGCCTCAAGGAGCAGGAGACGGCTCCTGCTTCTACAACAACAACCATTACTCGACAACACCACCATCTTTGATGCTTACGCTTGTTGCTACATCGGTAGTAATCTAGCTAGGCGAAGTGTAGACCCTTACTTGTACCATATGTTAGAAGCGCGGTTTCGCCGAGTATCAGCCTCGGGAGTGAAAGTTCCCATTTGCACACCTTCGTGCCATTCGAAAAGTAAAAAGACGTGAGCACGAGCCAAAACGCGCGACTACCCCCTGCTGGCTGACGTACGAACTACAGTAGTAGATCCTTTCATCCAAAAGAAATTTGGTACGCCTAACAGCCTTGCCAGCTTTTGCATAAACGTGACTCACGTCAGAGAGTTGTCCCGTGGAACGCAGAACTCCAACGAATGCTTGTCTTCTCGGGTGCTGGCTACCGAGGATCCTCTTCCCCAAGCCCCCCGGCTGCCACATCTCTGTCAACGACCTAGTGAAGCAACGCCTCCGACACTTCAAGCATGGCTATGCACAATCCCTGTATGAACAAGCCCATGCCGCCCCTCGCCCAGCATCAACCCCTTCCTCCAACTCTGCAGCTGCCCAACTTGCTGCCGACGAGGACAATTACCACACTACCTATGCCCGTGTCATTTCTGCCCTCCCAGTTGCCTCCATTACCCCGGAAATCCAACTGCTCTGCGAGAAACTCTACCCAGAACCCACCTCCTACGTTGCCAAACACCCCAAGTCCACCCGGCAGTCTGGCTGCCCCCCCTCCCCACCCTTACCTCCTCCCTTCGGCACCTCAAGCCAGGCACAGCTGCTGGTCTTTGCTGACCTCCCAGAAACCGCCAAAGGCTTCGGACTCTATCAACCCAAATGATCCTCCCATCAACTGTACCTCCCTGCCCTGAGCAAAGTCCTCCAGCTTATCCTTGACAACAAGATACCCCTTAGCTTGCTGTGTGCTTCTCCGCCAACTACTTCATGGCGCTTCACAAAGACCCAGATGATCCCACCAAGCTTCGACCCATCGGGATGGGCAGTGCCCTCTGGCGAGTTAGCGGTAAATATGCAATGCAAATCCTCCAGACTCAGCTTGCCTCCTTCCTTCTTCCCTATGGCCAGTTTGCCATCTCTGTCAAAGGTGACCTCCAATTCATGGTGGATAGTGCCAGAGCCCAACTTCATCGCTATGTTGCCTCTTCACTTCCCGCAAGAACCCTCTCCGGCTCCAGAGTTCCTACTCCTACTAGATTCCGCACATGTTCAGTGATGCTCGGCTGCTGTTACACGACTTCCTGTATTGAATTCTCGGACTTCTCTGCCTTATACCCTTCTTTGATTCTGTGTAGTGGCAACCCCATCATGCTACTATATGATGACACTGGCAACTTGATGCGTCTTCATCAAAAGCGCAGCCGGTGCCCGGGCCCTGGCTGGCCATCCAGTGTCTTTCCTTTGCCTCTCTGGTCAAGGTTCTTGCTCCTCAACAGAAAGCGTACCCTCAGAATTGCCGCAGGCACCAGGAGATGTGGCATTGGCTCGCCCACGGCTACTGTTTATCTCCTACATTTTGATGACACCAACACCAACACCTTCATCCTCTCCCCCGACATTGTCCCCTTCCTTGACACTTTCCAGACCAAAGATAAACCCCTAGGCCTACAGTTGAACTACTCCAAAACCAAACTACTCACCAGCACTTCTGGCACCCCTTCCAAAGACCCCCATGTCCAAGTCTGATTCTCTTCATCCAGGACCAAGCAGGCTCTCCCTTGTCAACCCAGAAATCACCACTGGTGTGACATTCCTAGGTCAACCCATTGGCTCCAAAGCATTTGCTGATCAATACCTAACCCAGGCTGCTACCAAATACACCACCAACCTCTCCAAACTGTGGGCCAGCACCACAGACCTGCGCACCAAGTGCCTTCTCTTCACTCTTCGCGCCCTGCCTTCCATTCAACATCTTCCTTGCATCCGATGTTTATCACTACCCACTACACCACTCCACCTCCCCCTCTTGACTGGCACTCTCCATTCCAGTCCACCATCTCCACTGCATCCCACTCCTTCATCTCCCAACTTGGTGCAGCCACCTCCCTACCACCTGTCTCCCAACACCTCATACATCTCCCTGTATCTGATGGTGGCGTCGGCACACGCAACCACTCTGTCTCCTCCATCACAGCATTCCTCGTCTCCACCACCAGAAACCTACGCTAGACTAGTATGCCACCGCCGGCATCAATGTCGGCCCCAACCACATGCCTCCCTCCCTACCACCATGGCCCGCACACTTGCTCTCGGCAACGCCCATCTACAGCTGTCCCTTTTCTAACTCTTCAACACTCTCCTACCCACTTCCACCCCCTACCATTCCCTCCCTCCACCACTCTGATGCCCCCTTTCTCCCAGTAATTCGTCACCGATGGCAACTCCAAGGCCTTGCCGCTGCCATCTACACCAAAACCACCCGCCTACACCTCGACTCATTCCTCTCTACGCTCCTGCCTCCACCCTGCCATCTTCCCCTCCATACTCTCCCACTACACTGCCACCCCCTCCGGTCCTACAACTGCCGGTTCCCTCACAACAGACTACCCAAGCAATGACATCTTCCAGCTCCTCTACCAATGCAAGCTCCGACTAGCCATCCTCCCTCCAGCCATCTCCAACCAACCTTGCCACCACTGCAAACATGTACTCTTAGACCCCTACGGAGACCACTTCCTTCAATGCACCCACTACAGCAAGAAACGGCTAAGTGATGGCATCCGTGATGCTGTGTACCATGTGCTCACTCATTATGCCCCCCTTGCTGGCATAACTCCATCCAAGGATGGTGTCACCTGTGAAACCCAAGCCCTGCTCGACACTCAAGGCTACCCCAACCAATGCCCTGCCGATGTTGGCATCTCCCTCAATTCCTCCTGCCTTCGCCCTCCACCTACCACTCCATCCTCCTTCCTTGCTATCGACATTACTGTTACCAGCCCTCCCGAATCCTCTTGTGCCCGGTCTGCCCACCAACCCAAAATCTTTTCCCAGGCCCATCTCAAGTCAATCCAAAGTAAGCTCACAACAAAATCTCACACTGTCCCTGCTCACTACTTTACAGCTCTCCAAAATGCAGGTGTTATCCTACTCCCCTTCACCGTTGACCCATTTCTTGGCCTCGGCCCCTTTGCCCATGCCCTTCTCTATGGCTCCTCCCGCCAACCACCCCCTCCCAGCACCCCCATGGTCTGACAAACTACCAACCCACTCCCAACGCTCCTACAGCCAACTCCTTTCAGCTCCAACCGCCATCCTCCCCAACATCGATACACACTTCGTCACTCCCACCAACTACTCCATTGACACCCAACTCTACACACCTTCACGATGGGCACACCAATCACTCGCCCTCAATCTATCTACCCACTTGGCCCAACACTTTCAACACGCCATTACATGCCAAGCTCGATCCCTCTATTCCTCCGGCTCACCCCCATCCTCAGTACTTGCCGGTCCATATATGCCTACGTCACGCCCTGAACCCCATGATCCCTACCCATACTTTTTACAAGCAGACGTTACCTAGTGACGTTCCTTTCACGTAATTCCCTTTTTAGTTATTATTATTATTATTATTATTATTTTAAGGAATCGAATCTGAGAGGCATGCAAGATGATGTCTTCTCTCGATGATCACGTACGGCACCGTACAACAATTGCAGTGGCCCGGAAGAGGTCCTTCGGTTGGCATTGTTCTAGTATACCATAACTTGATTGTAAGCATTTGTAAAAGTGGGCACAGATATGGTGACGAGAGAAAAGAAACGTCTTATCTTCCGTTGGCAGAAGGTGCTGTGGATGTCAACACTCTCGCTACAAGGAACTAATGCATTCTTGGAAGCCGGGAGGAAACCCCGGCCGCGGTGTTGTCCTCTTCAATCCCCAGTTGCACTGCTACCGCTACAGGAGAAATCTTTGGTCAGTACCATCGGTTACCCTACTGCCAGCAGCACTTGTCTCCCCTCTTTGAGGCTAAGTTTTCTGGAGGACTTTGCTCCCAGCACCACCCAGCTTGTGCCCATATTCTCCTTCGTGTCTACGCTGTGGAAACACGCGCAAGGAGTATTTGATCCCCTCTTTCAGCCAGTCCAGGGGCAGAAGCTCCAAGCATTGTCGGGGGCAGTGACAGCCAATTTGGCAAGCTTAACTTTCTGGAAGGATTTCACAGCATCGTTGCAGCGCGTGGGTGAAGTTTCTTTTCTCACTCTGCTATTCGTTTCGTTGATGCAAGGTGGAGTGGCCGTGTTTCAGTATAGAACAAACCCTAGTGGAGAATTAATGGTGCCTCCAGGGCTTACTGTTGGAGAAGAACTACCACTCCAACAACTGCCACTGAAGAATGGAACCCAGCAACTTACACCCACTACCATGGCGTCCTTGATACGATCAGGAGCTCAGTCCAACTCTACAACTACGGGCACTACAGACACTACAGACAATGCTCTTTTTGCAAGATTGAATGCGCAACGACAAGAGCTGCAGGCTCTGCTTTCTGTTGATGAAGAAGAGGAGGGCAATCTCCAAGAGCAAAGCCGGTATGCCAGGATTCTACATCGTGTCAATCGTCTGCTGGTGGTGTTGGTTCCGTGGATAGCTGGGCACGCCACTTTTATTTTACAAAGAAATGCACACCTGTTTCACATTGGATCGATCCTGACTCTAACGAGCATCTTTGATACACCCCAAAGCTTCATTCAAGGATATCAAAAAAGGATGGTGGCTCAGACCAATGCCTCATCCCTTGCAAAACCAAGTCAATTCAGTCTTTCACAAGGCGATCAGGAGCATTTGGTGGTCATTGGAGATTCACTGGCAGTAGGTTTGGGCAGCGTTGACAAGTATGACAAAAACAAAAACAACGACCTTCCCTTCTACCGAATAGAGAATCTTGGCAACCCCCCTGAGGAATTGACCACGTCCAGCAGCTCACAACAATCCCAAGGCAGCAACCAACGAAAGAAAGCAGGGCCAGCGTTTCCAAAGTCTCTCGCACGAACGTTGGCGCAAAGGCTCGAGAAACCTGTTAAATGGCGGTCGGCTGGAGTCGACGGCGGAGACATTGAAAACATACGAAAATACTGCCTTGGCGTCATTGAAGAGGAAATCTCTGCGGGGAGGACACCGGATGCAGTAGTGATTCTTTGCGGTGCAAACGACATGAAGTACTGCTTATCGAATCCCTTACAAAGGTACAACTGGCCCAAAGCTTTCCGCTCCAAATTGAAAAAGCTCATTGAAGACATCCAAGCCATGGCACCAGAAGTGACCATCATCCTCCCTGCCCTTCCAACTCAAACATTCCACAAGAACTCGCCTCTGAATGTGTTTCCTCTTGGCTTCCTGGTGGACTCTATGATGGGCTTTTGGGACTCGCAAAAGAAGTGTGTAGCAGATTCCTTCGACTCAATAGGAGTCCAGTACATTGGATTGTCACCCAGAGAAGTTGGTAATTGGTACAAGGTCTCGCATGAACCACACGATAACAAACCGTCACCTCCTCGAGCCGTGACACTGCTTGCACAAGACGGGGTCCACCCGAACGCACGGTGCTACACGAATTGGGCACAGGCAATTGGCAGAAAAGTGAAACGACAGTTTGGCAAGAACCAAGTCAAGGCCTGAGTTATCGCCAGTGACCACAGAAGGAGTCCCAGACACCATTGCTGGACAAGTTGCTACGAAACTACGAGGCAATCGGTAGTTGTGTAGGCCATTGCTCGTGCAAGGTGGCGTGGAACGTGGAAAGGCCGAGAAGAGGCTCTCGTCTCCCGTTTGGTGATCATTACTTTAAAAAAAAAAGTTGAATCGAATCCAATCTGCCCAGTTGCAGACAATGATGCTACAGATGATACCGGTACTGACCTTGCTTGGTTGCACAATCCCTGGGAATAAAGCTGGCTACTCCATGATGAACGCACCAACAGCGATTAGTCAGGTGCTGACAAGGAGCAAGACTGACAAATTTATCAGTGGAGTATCCGGAAATGAGGCATTTGATGTCAAATTGACATTTTGATGTCAATCCTGGAAACAAGACTCAATTTTGATTGGTTTTGACTTTGTTTTGATTTTTTGACAGTCAAAACGGTTCAACACCTGACAACATCAAAATTGACAAATTGACGCAAATCAGCAAAATCATCGTCAATCAGCATCAGTCAACACTGTCAATTTTTTTTTGATTTTTTTTTGAGTCAACACTGATCAATGTTGATCAAAATTGATCAACATTGACAAATTGAACTTTTGATTTGATATTTTGACATTTTGACCACAGCAGACAGCATGCAAAGAACCACCATGATGATGGCTTCCTCTTCCGCGCAGCGAACGACGACGACGCCTCTACTGTTAGCAGCGGCTATTATCTGTTATCAGGGGCTACAGAGCTACAGAGGTCGATCTACCGGAGCGACTGACGAATCATTCTGAATCGATCGAAGATCGATCAAACTTCCTGCTTCCACTTTCCAGTTGGAATCTTTCGCGAGCCATTAGCGGTACTATCACTATGATAAACACTGCCACTACAGTGTATACTACTAAACAGGCAGAGTGTCGATCCAAGCGTCCGCAGCAAGCTGCTGCATTCACTGTATAGAGTAGTAGCTCTGTGATCGGATCCGAGCGGCTGCAGGCGTCGCTCCTTGGAACTTGGAATGAGGCTACGGGGAAGCAGCTCAAGCCGCATGTTTCATCAGTGGCACTAGTAGTAGCCACCATCCATCGAACGGAAGAAGCTTGTTGCCGCCGGCTGTTTCCAGTGCCGTCGAGGCGTCGCTTGTTGCGCGTCGTCTCCCTCGAACGGCTCATGCATAGATGCATAGTCGCTTCGTGGAAGAAGAAAGAAGTCATCGACCCGAGCTCGCTGCCGCTGTTTCCAGCCTATCCAGACAGAAGGAGCATGTCATGGTGGAGTAGTAGCAGTCATGAAAGAGGAGTATCATTGTAAAAGAGGAGAGTTAACATAAGCAGCCCACCATGGTTCTGCTGTCATATGGTCCTGTCAAAACTGTCAAGGAAATGTCAAAATTGATTCAAAGAAAACTGTCAACATCCAATTGAGGATTTTTTTGAGTCAATCAGAGTCAAAATTGATCAATGTTGATCAGTTTGTTATTTTGATGTCAACACTGGCAAATTGATTCTTGTTGACATCAATTGATCAAATTGATCAACATTGACAAATTGACGGTTTTGAGTCTTGTCAAAAGTGTCAGTAACCATCAATTGAAAATATTGACATCAAAATGTCAATTTGACATCAAATGCCTCATTTCCCGATACTCCAGTGTGGTACGAGCTACCTCTGGGTGTACTCCAACACTCCATATATTGTCCTAAGCTTCGCACCGACTGGCTTCTCGCGGGCATGTAAAAGCTTCGAAAGTGCTGAGCAACTACCAGTCGAATCGCAATGCAAGAACCAGCTACTTGTAATGTCCTACTCGTGTTGCAGGTCAATGATGAGTCTGATCGGTTATGACTGTGGCTGAATTTTTCAGGCAAGTTCCATGTTCCAATCTCTGCTAGCATTCTCCCACCAAAGCATCCCATCCTTGCAATGAAAGCCAAAGGCTTCTTTCTTTGCTGGTCAAGCGTCTCCGGTAGTCCACTGTCGCCAGCGTTGAACGGAGGATGCTGTCATTCGCAAAAAGAAACGTCCCCTCATTGATTGTGGATCTCACTTCAAACTCCTCTACCGCAACATTGCCTTCAAATCCACCCTCTGGTCTACAAGAAACACTTCATTCGGCTTGAGACCATTCCTCAGCCTGATAAGATCTTGTGGATTGTTACGCAGAAACATAACCCGAGCATTCCTCATCGTATATCCTTCTAGCAAGGAGACAACGCTTTTCATAGCTGGTCGAGCTTCTCCAGAGGTCCACTGTTGCCAGCGTTTACTGTGGAGATGCCGTCATCCACGGAAAGAAACACGGTCTCGTTGATTGGTGGCCACTCTACTGATACGTGATACCTTCAATTCCATCAGTTTGTCTACATGAAACACGTCATTCGGCTTGCATTGGATGTCAAGAAATGGTCATGCCATTCCTCCGCCTGATAGAAACGTGTTGCTTTTTCCGCAGCGATGTACCCTGAGCAATCCTCGTCGTACTCTGATGCAGTGGCCTCGAGTAGCTCTTTGACAACCTTCTCTGCAATGACTTGCTGCCCATCGTCCAAATACCACACCGCGAACCGATACTGACGAGAGGAAGGTCCCAGTTTGTCTCCAATCATTTTAGACCAGGCCCGTAGAATATCTTCATAGCTGGCCACAGTGGGGTCAAATTCCACAAGAATGGCTTCAGTATGATCCAGAATTTCTTCGTAGGTAGGATCCTTCTGAGTGCCACCAGTATATCCAACTGTTGTTTTGACTACCCCAGCAATTCGTTCGAGACGAAGCTGAGGCGACCAGAATCACCCGCAAGCAATCGCTACCAACTCGTTGGAGGGTGACACCTGGGGCTTCAAGACGACCTCTGGACAATCGTACTCGGGCAGGTAATGTGCTTCCACCTCCTCATCCTCGGCAATCGAGGAGTCGGGGACATGATCCTCCATGTTCATGCTTTTAAAATTAACAACCAACACGTTTCTGTTGACGAGATACCGTGCGCTGAGATCAGAGGTCCAACCCCGTTTTGTCCACCCTTTCCTTTTGTATTGGAAAGGGGTACCGGTACCAGTACCAGTACATGTACAGTATCTACGGATCACGTTGGGTGCTGTGAATCGAGTCGAATGATTCGATTCGATTCGGTTCAATTCGATTCGATTGAATCCAATCATTCGTGGATTGATTTCATTCGATTCTCGCAGAGAGAGCAGTTTTAAAGTTCAGAACGATACTTATAGCAGGAATTACAAAGTCTCCGGAGGGATTAAGTTCTATGATTAGATTCGAAAGCGGTCTGTGATGGCCTAGCTAGCTAGAGAGCAGTTCAGAACGCTCAGAACAATCCGCAAGGAGGTTTGAGGTACCGCAGGATCCTAAGGATGTCCGGTAGAGCTTGGGGGAGCCGGTTCCTTCGCTGTGCTGGGGTAGCGGCTCTACAACAGGGGATACTCGCACAAACAAAGGCAGGGTCAACACGATGGCTTATTAAAAGTACGGAAGGGATAGCTTGGCGTTCCAGCCGTCTTCGTTTCTTCATCGTCCCCGTATTCCAAGCAAGCATGTATTGACCCAACTTCGTCCTCCTCTTTCCTTCGATTTACTTTTCCACCACCCTACGCATAGCTCCGTGCTTGAAACTCAAGAATCGTACCGTACTCCCGGGGATGCATGTCAGGCCAGATACCAGGTACACGCAGAGAGCTCATCGGTCTCTGATGCCAAGGTGTCCAGCCGTCATTCGCAACCAAGGGAAACTGGGCAGCTGTCATTCATTTCTTCATTTCTTCATCGTCCCCATTTCCAAACTTCCAAGTAAAGTGTGCATTGATCCAACTTTCCTCCTCCTTTTTCCTTCGATTTCATTTTCCACCATCCCAACGCAAAGCTGCGTGCCTGAAACTCACGAAGCATACTCCTGAGGATGCCTGTCAGGCTAGATACCCAAAACACATAGAGCTCATTTGTCTCTGATGCCAAGGTGCCCGGCCGTCATTCGCAACCAAAAAGAACCTCCCGAGTCCTACAGAACACTACCTCAGCCAATTCAGAACCTAATTGAGCCACCCTCCAACTAATATTTGCCGCTTCCCATCTTGCCCAAGTAGTTCTGGTGGTATTCCTCTGGATTTGCGCATGCGAAACAAACGGCCAAGGTGAGGGCATGTCACTCCCCTTATGTACAAATTCGACTTTAGCACTTACCAGCTTTGTAGAATCTCGTCACTGGTTCCACTTTGGAAGTGACTTTGGATCTCGTCATGGCCTGCATGCCTCGCAGAACTCCCTCTGCCTCTTCTTTCTGAGCATCGTCCAAGTACCACACGGCCGCGCGGTATTGGCACTTGCTATAGGTGTTGGTTGACGAATGCATTCTGCTCCAAGAAATCAAGAGATCCTCGTACGTAACAACATCTGGATCGAACTCAATCAAAAGAGCCTCTGTGTGGTCCATGATGCTTCGGTAGGTAGGATTCAACTTCTTTCCTCCAGAGTAGCCAACCACCACACGCACAACCCCGTCCATGCTCTGGAACCGGAGTTGTGGACCCCAAAATCATCCGCACGCAACAATCGCCACTTCATTGTTCTCTCCGAGCTCGGGAGTGAGCGACAGCTCAGGGCAAATGTTCTTTTCCGAGGAGCTCATGATTCCGATTCGTTTCAGCATGCGATTTCGATAGATTCCTTGTCGTTTGTCAATTTCTCGCTTGTCGTTTGTCAATTTTTGTGTCCTTCCCGTGTCTTTATTGTCAAGCCAAGCGACAACGCTCCTCTACTGCAGTGGGTATGCGGACGATACGTACAAGACCTACTCGAATAGGAGACAGCCCAGGAAACTCTTAATCCAGAACAACACGGATGAAGGCAGCATGGGAAGAATGGGGTTCGTTGTTCGTTGAGTCAGACTTGCATCGGGGGCAAATGCGTGGTAGGAACGACTTATTATCTCTGAGTACCGTAAAGCTTTAATAAAGGCACCACTCACCGAGTCTTCACGTCCTCACCGAAGAACCAGCCAGACAACGAGGCCAACTGTTCTTTCACAGCTGTAAAGCCACAGCTGACCTTGACTGACCGTCGAAGAGAAGCCGAAGAAGTCAGCTGGAACTCTCTCCAATGGAGAGAAGAAGGATAGATAGAACCAAGGGTTCGAAACAGAGAAGGCTGACATCCAATGCAAATGCTGGGTCATCCTCTCTTGATGAGGAAGAATGCCAGGAAGCATACGGTAACCCATAACCGATGCCAAGAGCCCAGCCAGCTTGCCTTGGAGAGATTGGCTCCAGGCCAAGGGATGGAGCGATGAGGGTGCTGGCTCTACGATTGCTAGCTAGTAGATACCCTGTGCCAAGCCAAGTGTGGTACCGGTAGGGTACGGTACGGGATTAGGTCCACACTGTCTTCATGTCATGAAACCTGGCTAGCTAGCTGGCAAACCGGGTAGACTAATCGGAGAAACTTGTAAGACTGTTTGCTTTTGTTTACATTCTAGAAGTACCGGTATGTGCAGCGGTATGATGTTATGAGCTATAATCTATTTCAGGCGGACGCGCCTTGATGCTGGGATATGTGCAGCAAAAGGAAGTTTTTCTTTTGCTATTGAAAGCAAGAGAGGATGATGTACAGTTGGGAGACAGCGATGCGTTTGAGAGTATGTGCAATGCATCGTTGTCGGTAGTATGGACAGTGTTTCGTATAGTAGAGTAGGGATTGATGATGGTGAATTTCTTTTGGTAGAGCCTTGTATGTATGTGCATGGCTGGATGATGGCTAGTAGAAATTTCAGTTCAAGGCTGGTGCCTGGCGAAAGACCCTCTTGGTGGACGACGGGACACGTTCGACGACAATGATGGTGCCTCGATTTCCGCGAGTCACTCGAATGTCTTCATCGAGGTAGAGGACGTCCAAGTAGCCCCGAGGAGATCGCTTCATGTCGAACTTGACAGCATGCTGCTTGTCATTCTTGGCATCTTCGTCGGTGGGAGTAGATAGCTGGAAGACGGCCTTGAAGATGTACTGGAGGACAGATGCCATCAAGGATCGTTCCTGTTCCGCCTTGGAGTACGCAGAGTCAAAGACTTCTTCCCAGACCGCCATTCGTTTGGGGTCGGACCGAACTTCATAGGTGGGCGTCAAGGAGCCTCCACGAAAGGTCACGCCAAGACGGTTCTCATGGTCGGGGAGGACATAACAGAGTGCGGAATGACACATGGTCGCTGGCAAATCACCCTTGGGAGTGTGAATGGTCAAATCGATCTGGATGGGATAGACAAAGGTCTTTTGACCGTCCACTTGGAGATCCTCCTCCTCGCATTCGAGGATGCTGTTGCGGACCGAGCGAATGGTACAGACCAAATGATGGGGCTGGAAGATGCCAAAGGACAGGCGACCCATCGTGTACTGGACAACAGTCTCTTGACCCGCAGCTGGCTTGATACGACCGGGAAAGTCAGGAGACGTATGCGCGATAAACTCACCAAGAAGCAGAGGGGAAGCAACGGCGTTCTTGGTGGGGTTCATAGCAACCAACTCGTCAACGGCCGCCATGACATCAGGATTCTTCGTGGATCCGTGGTGCTGCTGCAACGCGGCCTTGAGCTTGTTCTTGGCTGCTTGCAGTTTCGTCTCGATGCCGTCAACTGTAATCTCCGACGTTGATACGAAGTGGTTCGCCATGGGCTCGAAAGGAAGTTGGGTTGCTGTTGGTTCTGGCATGATGCTGACAATCATAGTGTGTGTAATCAGTTGGTTTTGACCTGTGTTGGAATTATGGAAGGGGGATGGAGCTTATTCTTTTTCGGGTAGTTTGTTTGGCTCCCAAAACACTCTAGTAAATGCAATGGCCTTCAAGGTCTTCTATGTTGGACGTGAAAATGGGCAGTTCAGGTTCCAAGCTTTTGCCCTCCTCCTGCGTGATGGGCGGTCCCTTCGCCGTAGTTTTCGATTCCGGCAATAAAAAGCAGGGGTGTTCGTGATGGGCAATGGGCAGTACCGACACCATGACCCTCTTCTCTGAGGAGGATAGAATGGAATCAAGTGATGCCCAACAGCTGTCGTTTGATAGATGGCTTCGCAAGGTGTGAGGGCAAGCTGCCAACCAAAATGGGATCTTATTTGAGATGAGTGAAAAGATTGTCCCAAATTGAACTCCTCTCATTTTCAATATGTCTTTTACCCCTATCGTCACCCCACGATGCAACATAGTATTTAAAGGAAAATGATCGTCATCGTCAACGTCATTTGTATGAGTCTAATAATGGTGCACTGCTTCCATGCAACCAGCATCGAAGTACCACTGTTAGATGGCCTCATGACTGTGAGTACGACTGTTGATGCGTACACAGGTACGCAGTGGTGTACGTAGTACGGCCAAAATGGGAAGTGAGTGTTAATTAAATAGAATCATTGTGGTCGCACATTTGATTCTTTTTCTTCGAAGCTTCCAGGTCTGTCGAAGACTCTTCCGCATCAATGCGAACGAGGGGAGGGCATGAGGGCATCACTGAGAATGAAACATTGCCCTTCCCGTGCAGGAGAGAATAATGCAGCTGGATGCTCCATTCGTCGGCTTTCGTTCCAGGTGATGGGGCTTCCAAGTGCACCCAAAAGCTACGTACCCTTTGTACAGTACATTGACAGGAAGAGGGGGCTGTTGCTGACTTCCTTCCCATGATGTCATTGACAGTCAGTGGCCATTGCGGAAAAGCATACCGATTCCTGTAGTTTCCACTGGTCACCACCTTGGCTGTTGGGCTCTCAAGTTGTGACTCGGAGCGGGCCTGGATTGAAGCATCATCTTGCTAGCTAGTGGTACATCGTACCCAAGCTCTTTCTTCTTGCTGGCCGTTCCTTTACTAGAACTCATTTCTGCTGGTTTCTTTGTGTACCGGTACCGGTCCGACGCCAAGCTAGCTCTGCTGGCGCTAAATCGGGGGTCTAGCTAGATCTGCCGCCTTGTCGAAATCAACCAGCAATCCGCATTGCCAAAATTGAGCACCGACAATCAATAATAAAGGACAGCCGACGGGAGTCTTGGCGTCCAGCATTGTTCAACCAACAATCGAATCCTGAAACAGTACTGGTAGTCATCAGATCAATCAATCAACATGGAAGTATCAGTCCCATCATATCCATCAGTGGGCAATCCAGTTTCCTCTTTTGGGAACGAAAATGTTGAGAATTTAGACGCCGGTGAAGAGGGCATTGTTGAGATCTATACTTCTTTGATTCAGCAGTATCTCTCTGTCATGTGTGTTGACAATGCCATTTTCTTAGCAGAGCGCTTTGTGGCATGCAAGAAGTCCAACGACTCTCAGTATTTGCTGGCTCTCTGCCACCATCGAGCTGGTGCACCGAAGCGTGCTCTTGGAGTGTTGGAAAACTGTCAAGACGTTTCGCCCAAAATTCAGTACTTGGTGGCAAAGTGTTGCTTGGAGCTGGGTGACTATGGCCGCGCCGAAGAAGCATTGCTCAATTTTGCAAGACAAGAATACCGAAAATCAAGAGGCAATAGCCTTCCCTCTGTTGCCGACAATTCGCCTCAAGCCATGGACAATTGGATCGTCACCACCACTCCTTGCCCCATTCCAAATGGTGCTGCTGGTCTCCATATGTTGGGGAATATTTGCCGTGCATCAAATCGCAAAAATCGGGCCAAGCAGTACTACAGAATGTCTCTAAAGGTAAGTTCACCACCGCTGACTTGGAAGAGTTGTTGGTTCTGATGTTGCTAATAATATTTGCAACTCATTTACCGTTTACGTTTAGTTGGATCCATTTCTCTGGTCTAGTTATGAGTATTTGTGTGAACTTGGCGGTGCTGACGACCTTGAACCATCCAGTGTTTTTGGTGTTCACCCCCCTCAATTCGAAGCCGTCAAACCTCTTCAGGATCGCAGCATTCTGTCGCCTAGTAGTTTCACGTTGAATTCGGTGACGCCAGCCAACGGTACGTTGGCACTTGCACAGTGATGCTCTTGTCGTTGAATGACACCTTTGTGGTTCACTTATTGTTATTCTCTTCAAGTACGATCCTTTCAACATTCATTTGGTGTTGGGACACCCTCCACTACACCAGCCGCGGCTCTCTTTACGAGTGCCACCACACGAAAGAAATTGTCTCGGTTTGAAACCCCCGGATTGACCCCAATTCCTGCCAGTACTTCTGTCCTGGGCATTACTCCAGCAGATGCAGATGACTCCAAAGTGCTGATGCGGGCTGGACAAGTAGCGGCCAGGCTCTACTATCAACCGTCTCCGGAGACACCGCACACTGCAGAAATCAGAACCTCATTGCAATATCTTCGTGGCCTAGGACGCCAAGTTGAAACGGAGTCGGCATCTGGCACAGGCGACACTCCTCTTCGTCGAGGGGGTGGCATGAGAGAACAGAACGCAACAGACCAATCTGCCATGTCATCTTCCTTTTCCAGGCAACCAAGAGCTTTGTTCATGTCCACGGATAACAGCACAGCAGAAGAAACAGACCGCGTCGATCAGCAGCAGTTTTCGGGTTCCGAGGGGAGCCATGCTTTCGATGGGGATTTGAGTGTTCCAGCAACAAAACAGGAAGGTATTAGGGAAATCCTAGGATTGCTGTGCCTCATTGGTTCAGCTTGGCGAAGGCTGTGCCAGGTAAGTCTTATGCTGTTACCAATGCATGCTGAACTGGTTGTCTCCTGTAACTAATGGATTGTTTGCTTCCATCATCAGTATCGCTGTCGGGAAGCGTTGAAGATCTTCAGCCGGCTGCCCCAAACACAGCAACAAACCGGGTGGTGAGAACTTTTGTAGCCAAATGACACGGTCTTGTTCTGCTGGGTGCTAACATAACAGAATCCTTGCTTTCCCATCCCATTTCCCAAACCCAGGATCCTCCATCAGCAGGGGCGAGCCCATTTTGAGATGAATGACTTTCTAGGTGCAAGTCGTTGCTTGGAACTTATGCAAAGTGTGGAGCCACATCGCATGAAAGGCTTGGATCTGCTGTCCACAGTGTATTGGCAACTAAAGAAGGAAGTTGAATTGGCCCATTTGGCTCAGAAAACGGTCGACTTTGACAACAAGTGTCCCGAGGCATGGTGTATTGTGGGTAATTGCTTTTCACTGCAGAAGGAGCATGAGACAGCACTGTCATATTTCAAGAGATCCTTGCAGTTAGACCCCACTTTCACATACTCTCATACGCTTTCAGGATATGAATTCACAGCTCAGGAAGATTTCGACAAGGCAATTGCTTGCTTCCGGAACGCAATCAGATCTGATGATCGCCACTACAATGCATGGTATGGACTTGGAGCTATCTATCATCGACAGGAGAAGTATGATCTGGCAGAGTATCATTTTGAGAGGGCATCATCGATAAATCCCCAGAGTTCTGTTTTGCGATGCAATTTAGGAATCTCCCAGTTTTCAAATGGGAAGGCATATCTGGCCTTGGCCACACTCGAAGAAGCCTTCCGTCTCGACCCTCGGAACCCACAGGCGAGATTCCAACGTGCCACTATCTTTTCTGCCTTGAATCGCCCTGCTGAAGCATTGAGAGAACTGGAGAAGGTTCGCAATGCAGCTCCTCGTGAGGCTACCGTTCACTTTGCAATTGGCAAAATGCTGAAGCGATGTGGAAGGCTGGAAGAGGCGATGAAATCTTTCCTTACAGCGATGGACTTGGATCCAAAGGACTCCCAACTCATCAAGAGTGCGATGGACAAGCTAGAAGAACCAGACGTAGATGAAGGTGTTGCTGGTGAGCAGTGGTGAACAGGGATGAGGAACAATATTATGAACGTAGAAAGAAAGACATCCGATAATTTGCTCGATTCGTCATTCAATCAACTAGTGCCAAGTGATGTACTCGTACAAGGTACTGTAGCTAGCCAAGGCATGATTGTACAAGAGGTATTCTTAGCTGCTTACCATATTAGGGAACTCCCTAATTCTATGATTCTATACTTGACTGGTCGAATTGCAATCGTGAATTGTGGTGGAAGCGGAGGTCATTGTGAGCTCCTGCATACTGCTGGATGCATCCGACTGCCGATCAGCTCCACAGAACCATCGATCCTCCGAATCATCACGAGTCGTCGGAGCCGAGTGCTGCTGTAGATGCTTAGAATACCGCGACTGTTGCTCTTGAGCTTGACGACTACCCGCGGATAGTTGATGGCGCGGGGAGAAATGAGACGGGAATTCCAAAACAACTTCTCGGTCCTCCCAACCGCTTCTTTGGTTGTCTAGCTCGCAATGGTTACGCGGACTGCTCTGTTCCGCGTGAGTTGTTATTGTCGAGGTTCGTGGAGCCTTTTCCTTGCTGCAATCATTATCAAACTGCTCCACTATGGAACCCAGTCGATCAAAGACAGCCTTCATGGACAATCTCTCCGACACGTCCTGGGTCCATGCTTCCTCCAACAAGTCTGCCATTCCAAGAGGCCAGTCAGCGACGAGAACGCATTTCGGTCGCTGATAATGCAGCCACTGCTGCGGAGACGACTGGTCCGACCGTGACAAATCTGAAAGGCACTCCTGTGCCACACTGTCATCCTCGAGTGGGATGGTCAAAGTGCTGGCTGTGATTTCATTCAAATTGGTGACCAGTCTTGGTCGTTCTCCTCGACCCGCAACAATCTTTGTATGTTCTTCGGGTGTGTATTCGGCAAATGGTTTCTTCCAAGTCATCAATTCCAGAATAACCATACTGGTGCTGTAAACATCCGCCTTTAAGTTATACCGTCGGGTATTGATGATTTCTACAGCACGAGTTGACAAGAGCATAACAAAAGGCGCGTTGAGGTTTCCCAAGCTGTAAAATCTTCCTGATACAGAACAGATTGTGCAGGACTATGATTGCGTTCTTACCTGGCGCCATGTATCGTTGGGTGCCGACACCAGACATGTGAAAGGTTTCTTCATCTTCCATATCTTCGTCGTGGGCCGCTTGTCCCTTTGGCTTTGGTAGCTCTCGACAGAGGCCAAAATCAAAGAGTTGAATGACGTCTCGTTCGCGAAACCCCAGGTTGGAAGGCTTGAGATCTCTGTGAAGACAAGACAAGACAAGACAAGGAAAGGCAAGCAACTCGGTGAGAGAAGGTCCCAACAACAGTGCAGACAGAACCAGAACAAAAAGTCCCACTTGTTTGTGTGATTTGATAAGCTTACCGATAGACAATCGATTTATCGTGTAGATAGTTGAGCGCATCGGCAATCTGATGAGCATAGCGCAATGTTCTCTGATAGTAATGTGGTGGTGGGTTGGCCCCAGCGACAAGGAGCGGATGTGTCGTAGTGGCCGTGGACCCATCTGCATCCCCTCCCGAAGAGGGAGACGCGTGCCGTTGTTGCCATCGCTGGAGTCTGTTTTCCAGTGTTTCTTGTAGGTGATCCATAATGATAAAGAAATCGTCGTGCTTGCCCGTTCGAAAGGCGGCACTACCTCCCTTTGTGAGAGCCCGTATTTTGATAATGTGTCGATGCGACAGGGCTGCCAGGTACTTGGATTCCACAGCGAGATCGATGGCAGCATGTTGGAATTCTCGTGTATTGCTCAGGAGTTTCTTGCGTAAACACTTGATGGCGTAGTTGGGGCGACCCGAGGATGAGGAAGTGACGGCTGCTTTACAAGCTCGTCGTCGCGCCTCGGTAGCGTCAAAGAACTGGGTGATATCGCTGCTGTCAATGGAGAAGTCCGAGACCGTGTAGACTTCCGCAAAACCACCTCGACCCAGCATCTTTCCCAACTGAATCTCGGATCGATGAAAGAGCGCAATGTCATTACTTCGATCCGTGAGACTGTTCAGAAACGGCGACTTGTCGCAAAGCGCCGCCACTTCCTCATCGACTACCGCTGCAGCACGACGAACCACACTACTCCTCATCCAAGAATTCCGTTTCTGTCGTGCCAAGCCGCTCTTGTTGTTGTTGGTCTTCTTCTTGGTTGTAGATGGAATCCCATGAGTCGACGCAGACCTGGGCAACATCATGGCCTTGGGAGCTTTGCCAGGCACTTGGACCGAGTGGGTACTGGTCGCTGGTAGAGAGGAACAAGACGACAGTGTCCTCATGTCGCTACTAGTGACAGAGGTGGCCCCACTGGAAGGTTCGGGAGTAATGCAGGAGGTCGACATGGCTCTTTGGATTGTCGTTGTTGTGTTATGTTGTATGATGTGAAAACGGATACTATCGTACCGTTGACTCTCTCAACTCAAAAGTTTGCCTGGTGCTGGTGGATACCTTCCTTTCGTCTCGCACTCTTTCCTCTTGCACCCTGTCGTCCGTTCACTTCCACACTCCAAATACCGTGCCAGGAAGCTATCTACCCGTACAACAGGACCCTCGCCTCTCCTCAAACTCAAGCGGTAACACACTTCCGCTTCCACGGACAGAGAAGAGAGAGAGTGAGCAAAAGAGCAGCAAAAGCGGTGAGGGACCAAGCAAAGAGAGACAGAGTTCGACGTTGCCTTGCTTGTGCAGTTGTGCGGAACTTGATGTGAAGTGAGAAGAAGCGGTATTCGCTACCGTTAAGTGTGAAGGCCCCATGTTCTGCTTTGGACATTGAAAATAAGAGCATGTTAAGTCTAGCAATCTTTTTTTATTTATTGGAGGTCATGGATTGAACCATTCGATACAGCTAAATGAGTCGAGAAAGGGGGAAGCAAATGCTTCCCGCGCTCGGGTTGCACTTGCAATTGGTGGCTTGGAGGTCGCTCCGACATGCATGGTCTTGATATGACTTGGTTATCGGCAGGAGGAAAAAAGAAGGAGGGGGGGAGGGTGAGCGTCCTTCTGATATCGACTTTTCTCCTGGCCACCTCACATGCCTCCACGTGTAGTTTCCCCA